>OY757942.1:24048578-24233578 GCA_963585895.1 Sepioteuthis lessoniana
CCCTCTTAAACTAGTAGACAAATTCACGTACCTAGGAAGCAGCGTCGAATCAACCGAAAAGGACATCGAAACGAGGTTAACGAAAGCATGGACAGCGATCAATAGGCTATCAATTATATGGAAATCAGACCTAACCGATAAAATGAAACGCAGTTTCTTCAAGGCAGCGGTCACATCGATACTGCTATATGGATGCACTACATGGACGCTAACTAAACGGCTGGAGAAGAAGCTAGATGGCAATTACACAAGAATGCTGCGTGCAATCCTGAACAAGTCCTGGCAGCAACACCCCACAAGACACCAACTGTACGGCCACCTGCCCCCTATCACGAAAACTATTCAAGTTAGACGAACCAGACATGCAGGACACTGCTGGAGAAGCAGAGATGAACTCATAAGAGATGTACTCTTATGGATCCCCACACATGGCTGCGCAAAAGCAGGACGACCAGCACGAACGTACATTCAGCAGCTATGTGAGGATACGGGATGTTGTCCTGAAGACCTACCTAGAGCGATGAACGATGGGGAGGAGTGGCGAGAGAGGGTCAGGGATATCCGTGCTACCAGCGCGATATGATGATGATGATGAATTCATTGTTAAGTTATTCATAAATAAATCATATTTTACTAAATGATAACTTAACCAAGTTTATATATATATATATACACACACATACTGGATTGAGTCATCAATAATATATTGGTAAAATTCTTAGAATATTTCTTGATATAGTCTTTAATATTAATAATAGAGCCACTCATAGACTAAATTTTGTTAAAACTTGATTAAATACAGTTAAAATTAGCTTAAAAATTAAGACAGATTTTTTCAAAAGAAATATGCTTTCTTCATAACTTTTACTTATGCAGGAAATGTTTGTTTTGGAAAAACCCATATTAAATTGATTTTTGAATTAATTTTTACATTTTAATTGAGGTTTAAAAAATTTGACGTGCACGCACACATTTATTTATTTATGCATGCCGCTTTCGTTTCTTTTCAGCATGCCGGAGGTGTTGAAAATGTTATGCAAGAAGAACAAGAAAAATATTCAGATAAACAGTAAGTACATTTGAAAAATTCTTTGTGCCTTTCATAATTAGAAAAATACTTTACTTTCATTTCCAGTAGACTTTCGTTACCAATATGACCAATAGGATTTCTTTGACATGATCATGGATGAAATTTTCTTTGAATGATATTTTATCAAAACTGAATTCACCTTGTTGATGGAGCTTAGAATATGTTGTTTCCCTTGCTAATCATTAAGATGACTCACTACAACAAAAGGAAAGGTTTTTCTGGGTATAATACTAAACTGCCTTTGCTGGTGAGGCTTCAGTTCTGGATATCAGGGAAGTGTGGTGTACTTCTTCATTGCTTAATGAAAAACATTTTCAACTTAAGATAGCAAAATGGTTGACATGCTGTAAAATTCAACCAACCAACCTTGATTTCTATTACTCCCAGGTCCACTCTGACTTGGAGTGGTAGGACCAGTTACGGTCTCATCTATGGGGTAGATAGGTCCATTTAAAAATTATTTGTACTCAATAGGGCTGTGTGCAAAAAAAAAAAAAACTCTTTAGAAACAAATGTACAAAAAAATGGATGTATAATGAATGTGATTCTCTAAACTTCAGACATAAAATAACCCTAGAAAGGGTAATATGCTGTTAAAATTTATCAATCAGAACTTTGTTTTATAGAATAACTTAAACTATAAAATAAATTTTCAGTGTAGAATAATTTTAAATATTGGTTGATATTAAATGAGTATGACTATGCACATTGAAATTTCTTCCACATTACATTTAAAAATGTAATGAAAATTTGTTTAAAAAAATGTTACTTTTTTCTTGTTTTTGATTGAAAGAAAATAGTCCAAAACTTATCTTAAAAGAAGTAAAACAAATTTTTATTAATTATAACAGAATTGGACTGTTTTAAAGTTAATGCCTTTTATGGTTTTCTTGTTTTCATCATAGAAATTCCTGTTTACATTTGTGAAATTTACTAAGAGAAAAAGATGTTTTAATAAAAAAAATTGTTCAAATTCTGCCAATAAATCTGTTTAAAAATTTGTAAATAAATATTCTATTTTTAAAATGATTCAGCCTTTAAAATTATCCTATTTTAAAATTTTTTTCTTATTTTTAAACATTTCAATAAAAAAAGTTTGATTAAATGTCATTTGATCAAGTGTTGTTATACATATTATAATTGTATTGTTTATAAAAGTGTGTGCATAATAAAATATTTTGAAAACGATTAGAATATTTTAAAATCCTAAAAAAAGGGGGCCTTTTGTTTTGGTCACTTCTCTTTAAAGAATTATATCAGTGACAATAAATATTTTAATTGTTTTCAAAATCTTTTATTATGTACTTGCTTTTAAAACAATATCTAAATTTTGTACCTACCACAAGATCTTCACATTATAATGGAATTATTGTATATGAAGTCATTTAATAAATTTTTTTAGCTTATGAAGTCTTTCTTTTGAATCATTATTTTAAGAGGTTATTAATTTCAGTTTTTAGAATAGTACACTAAAAAATATTCAACTTGTTATAAACTAATCTCTGAGAATATAAACAAACTTTCCATTAGAATTTGTTTTTTTTAATAGTACTGTTACTTTACTGAGCAATTTGGATTTTTATTGTAAAATAATTTCTAATATATTTTTATAGTAAAATCCTTTTGAGTGTTTTTATTTTATAGTAATTTCCAAAACACTTTTTATAGTAAAATCCTTTCCAATGCATTTTTGTTTTAGAATTATTTCCCATGAATTTTTATTGTAAAATCATTTTTTTCATGTTCATCATTAAGATTTCATCTTATTTTTTTCATAAGATAGAAGTATTTTTTTCATGGTACTTATCCAAATCATATGTGTGAATTTTCTTTTTTTTTCCACTTCAGGTCTGGAAGAAAAGCTAAGGATATGTTTGACCAATTTAAGGATCAGGCCAAGAAATTTGCATCTGAGAACCCTAATTCAGCACGTGCATTGAACCAAATCCTTGTATCCTTGGGACATACCAACAAAACAGATTGCGATTCTTCCTTTACTTCTTCATTGGATGATTTGAAAAAGGCTTTCAACCCTGAAGATAAGCTACGTTTGGATGCATGGTGTAAAAATGATGTTGATTTTAGAATAGGAGATGGGATAATTGACCATGACATCCCAAAATTATCATCTGTCTTGGAACAAGTTAAAGACTTAAACCAGAATCTTGGAATATTGTCACAGCTTGCAAAATTGGCTAAACATCTCAAGTAAGTAAAACTGTAAAGAACTTTCAATATAGTTATGTTATGAAGGACTTGAAGGTCATCAAAGAAAGTTGAAGAGATGAAAAGGTTGTCACTTGATCTCAGTTACAGACATGTTACAAAAACCTAATCATGTTTATTTTGGATGTTACAAGTTTTTTGGGGACTACTCTCAAGAAGATGTGGGTTTTATTTTTTATTCAGTCACTAAAGGAAAGATTCATTCTTTTATAAACTGTTGCCAACCCCAATGGGAGGGGGAGTATTGGTTAAGATTTAAAATGGGCATCTTTCTCTTGGCATCTAAAATTCAACTCTACTTTTTTTTACTAATTCTTTTAATTCATATGTGACTGTCCACAGCCAACAAAAAAAGATTCATAATTTCTATTTTTCTTATCAATTTTCATGTATGAGTTTTGAAAATTGACCCACCTATCAATCATTCCAATAAAAATTTTTGCCGTTTCTGGTTGGTTGGTAGGGTGGCTATTTTATAAGAATATATACTCATGTTGAAGACTTGACTTTGCGGCGAAAAATTAGCACCAGTCTACATGTGTAATAATATACTGTTGTAAGAAATGAACTGAGTTCAAATTGTGGATGAGGCTGTTTGCATTATTAGTAAATAGTAGAGTAGGCTGTGCCTTGTACAACAACCATCTTGGAGAAGGAAAACTAGATTCAAAATAGTTGTGTATTTACTTAAAAAGAATTGACCTTGTGTTGTATCCTGTCAGAATAATAATTTTTTCTGGTTGAAGTTCAAGCCTCATCAGAAAGTTTAAAAATTTATGTTTGACAAAGTATTGACCTATACATAAGATCAACTTATACATGACTATATATGGTAATATATGTTGGAAATATTGAAAATCTATTTTCATATTATCAAGTTGATTTTTTTTTTCTTTATATACGCCATCAGAAGAAGTGCAGTAAACATATAAAGGTTCTGTCAGGAATATTTTGTTTGGTCAGAAAATAATGAGACTGGCTTAATTTTTCAGCTTGACAAACCTGAAAAAAAAAAAAGAGAATGTTCCTCTAGTTTCATAGAGTGCCCCCCAACCACTTCTCCTCATCTGAATCCTTGTCACATTATCAAAATAGTTTAAAAAATGATTAAACAAGAAGACATCTTAAATTTATTGTTTACAAAATGATCTGTGAAACCATTGTAACAGTATTCCTTGGTGATAATTGATATATCTATTTAAAAAGGAGTGAATGATTCTAATGAAAATTATTATTTCTGATATTACTGAGAATATTTGGATGATTAAAGAATTCAGCATGAATTCTGACTTCACAAAATTATTGTTCAGTTGCAGATTGAACTGTCAATTGTTTTATCCTTTAAGTTAAAACATTATATGTGACTTTAATAAAAGAATATTGGGCTGTTTTTGCTGGGTTAGTGGGTAGAGTGTTTGCCAATGGTTCGGGAGACCTGGGTTCAATCCCAGGTCGCATCATACCAAAGACTTCAAAGATGGTACTTGATACCTACTTGCTTAACACTCAGCAATATAAGTTACATATCAAGGGTAAAGTGGAGCAATTCAGGGAAAGGAGTAGCGCCCTTCCCTACACTTTGGTGTAGTAGCTATTGAAAAAGGAGTCTTCTGGTCTCCCTCGACTACTGTCGCCAACTTTACTTATATTCATACCAAATGATTTGTGGGATAATGGCCATGTTCTAAGAGGGCTTACTCCTTGCTTAAAAGTGGTAACGGTTGGGTTGATTACATAGTGCCTGAGGCCCTTCTGAAGAAGAATGCTGCAGGAACATGAATAATTATTGCAACTACATCTTGAGAGGCATGTTTCTTGCAGAGCACCTCACATTATTGCGCCCTTGTGTCACATCCTAACACCATGGTGGTGGAGTTAAATAACTGAATATTAATGATTCAACAGGATTTAGGCCATTTTGATGTTAACATGAATGTGGAAACATGCATAGAAAGCCCACTGTGCTAACTTGAAGGACACATCTACATCCACGAACCATTTCCAATTCCTGTAGTAATTGGAAAGGGATGAAAATGACAGGTTGAAGATGACACTGGAAGTCACAGTCCCAATCTTTCATGCAGGCGGTTCAAGATATTGGTTTTCTTATATTGAGCTGAGGATGACAACATCTTTTAACTCTTAATGACAAAGCAGCCTTCTCTCAGGACAGCACTGCTTGCTCTGCATGGAGAGAGGCCTAGAAAAGGTGTCCTTAACAAAGCTTATCTTCTACACTCCCAGTTGGATAACTGCAGTCAACTGGCTTCTTCTCATCCAACAATAAAGAAGAAAAGTTACATATCCCCTCTCCCTGGTAAGGGTGTAAAAGAACTAAATATAGTCTGCTGAAATGTCAGAACTATGCTAGGCACAACTAACAGAATGTCATTCAACTTGAATTGCTTGAGAACTATCAAGACTGAATGCTGACATAGTTGTGCTCTCAGTGAGGTCTGCCCTTCAGAGGAAGGCAGCCTACAAGAACATGGCGCCAATTACTGGTCAGGCAAATTAGCAGCACAGAGCTGCCTTTCAGTCATGGGCTTCATGGTCAGAAATTCCATCACTTCCAAGTTTGAAAAACTGCCAACAAACTATTCTAATTATACTATCTCTGTTGTTTCCCCACTGAGAAATCAGTAGTATGCCACACACTTTAAGCAGTACTCCCCTACTCTCAAAGTGGATTCTCCAGAAAAGGACAATTTTTACCCTGATCTGCACAGTCAAGGCACCTCAGTGGACAATAAGGTCATAACCCTTTGTGATTTCAACCTGGAAAGAAGTACTTGAGAGACACATGGGTGCTTGCACAGAGTATGAACTGATCACCATGAAAACTACCTCCCAGCAGAAAAAACAGTTTGAAAACAACCTGGGTGCATCTACACTTCAAACATTGACACTTGCATCTACAACCTGGGTGCATCTACGGTTCAAAAATCGACTGTGTTCTATTGCATTAGGGTGATCTGAAAAAAATCAGGCATACCAGAGTGATGATCCAGTGCTGAATGTCACATCAACTATTGTCTCATCTGCTGTAAATTCAAGTTCCTTTTTAAACCCAAACCATGAAAGGAGGAACTCTCAGATAAGTATTCTAGGTTTGCAGTTTCCAATCAGATGACGTGAAAGCTAATTTCAGCCAGTACTTTAGTTGAAGCTTGAAGATGTGGGTATCTCCACAGATTCTTCTCCTGAAACACTTTTGGTAAAACTCAAGACTTACATTCTGCAGACATCTGTGGAAGTCTATGGATTCTCCTAAAAGTACCAAGACTAGTTTGATGAAAACAATGTAGAAATTCCATAACTGCTGGTGAAGAAGAGATTAACCCATCAAGCCCACTTAGCTCAGCCATCCAGTTTTGGAAAGAAAATTGTGTTCTGTTTTGTATGCAGTGACTTCCAGTGCAAATTTTGAGAGATGAAGAACGAGTGGTGGACCAACCTTGCTGAAAGAACTCAGCTGTATGCTGATACTGTTGACAAGAGGGGCTTTTATAAAGCCTTAAGGGTACTATATGGCCCTTTGTATCAGTGCAGAACGTCTGACACTCTGCACAGACTGGGGGTCCATCCTAAGTTGATGGTCAGAGCATTTCCAGGTCCTTTTTTAGTGATAACTGTACTGTCCAGGAATCAGCAATTCTCTGCATTCCCTGACAGCCCATAAAAATGGAATTGGAGGAGTTACCCAGTACTAAAGAGACTACTAAAACCATAAAGCATCTGAGGAGTGGTGAAGCTGCAGGAGTTGATAGAATCCCACTAGACTTGGAAACATGAGGGCCCAGTATTGCATACAAAACTCTGTGAGCTCCTCCTGTATTGCTTGGAGCAGGACAAACTACCACAAGATCTCCATTATACAGTCATCATTTCTTGTACAGAAACAAAAGGGACAAATCTGACTGCTCTGGTTACTGAGTGATTACTCTGTCTTTGTCACAGGAAAAATCCTTTCTAGGACTCTACTGAACAGACTGGTACCCATCATTACTAAACACCTTCCAGAGAGCCAGTATATCTTCAGAGCCAACAGGAACACAACAGACATGGTGTTTATTTTCTGGCAGCTCCAAGAGAAATGCCAAAAGCAAAACAGGGAGTTGTATATAACATTTGTTGATCTGATGAAAGCATTCGACAGTGAGCAGAAGAGGAATGTGGTAGATCATGGAATGACTCAACTGTCCTCCAATGTACCTGAAACTGATCCTCCAGCTGCATGGCCAAGTCAGAAACAACATTGATCTCACGGAGACCTTTTTGATCATCATTGGTGTGAAACAGGGTTGTGTGCTGGCACCAAGTCTCTTCACATAATGCGTCAACATGATGCTCAAACAAGCCACAAAAGATCTTGATGATTGGGATGGAGTCTATATCAGATACCATCTTTGAAAGCAGCCTGTTTAATCTCTGATTACTGGACCACACAAAAACGAGCAACTTATCTGAGACCTCAGCTTTGCTGACCATACTGCCTTTGTTGCTCACACAAAAAAGGCTTTACAGTGCATCACTTCCTGTTTCACAGAGGCCACCCAGCTCTTTGGGCTCAAAGTCAGTTTAAAGAAGACAGGTACTCTACCAGTCTGCATCTCAGGAAGAGTACCACCCTCCCCACATCAGTACAGGCTTTACTGAATTGGAGGTGGTCTATCACTTCACCTATATGTGGGTGCACTATCACATCAGATGCCAAATTCAGCAAGGAAATTGACTATAGGCTAGCAAAAGCAAGCAGTGCTTTGGCAGACTGCATCTGTTTAACAGTCCTTGAAGAAGGGCACAAAGAGCCATAATCCTTGCCACCTTCCTAATGGCTCAGAGTTCCGGGTCACTTATCAGTACCACTTATGACGCATCAAACAGTTCCACTAGTGCTGCTTCTAGGCCATCTTTAACAGTTACTCGAATAAATTTGACTCCAATATTGAAGTCCTTGAAAAGTCAAGTATCATCAGTATTGAAGCTATACTACTGAAGTCCGAGCTGTAGTGGGCTGGACATGTCTTCAAGATAGGGCAATCATTACTGTTCCAGAATCTTACTGTATTGCAAATTCTTAAATGGCCATTGCAACATAGGAACATTAGAAAACCAATTAAACGATTGCTTTGGTGTCTGTCACATCGCCAATGGTCCACCTTAGAACCTAGATGCTCGATGTCTCATAACCAACTATGTTTCCTCCTTTGAAAACACCTGTAAGGCTGCTTGCAAAGATAAAAGACACAGGAGGAGTAACTGCAAAACCCTGCCATCAAGCCCTGACCAGATGTTCAGCTGTAGCTGCTGCGACCATGCCTGCCTGGTCAATCCTGCCTTATCAGCCATGAATGTGCCTGCAGATGGTATGGATTGACCTCTTCTTATTCATTGTTTCATGAAACCCAGCCGTGATGATGGTAAATGATTTAACATAATTTAAGCAATTTTGATGTTAACAGGGATGTGGAAATGTGCAGAAATTTGTATTTATTCATATCAAATAAATTTTCTTATGAAATTAATATTCTTTTAGGAAAACTGATCTGGATATCAAAATATTTATTAAATTAAAGTGTCTCTCAAATTCATTTAAAAAAAATGTATTTTTTTTTTTAGAAAACCCTAATTAGATAATAAAGCAATATAATTATTTTATATCTCCAGCTTCAAGAACTCTAAAGTTTATTGATAATTTTCTAAATAAATGTGTGATTATTGTAGAAGTTGATTAGTTATGTTTTGCTGCTACATGACTTCCCACTATTATTGTTTGTTAGAGGTTCCACTCTCAATGAAAGTCTCTACTTTCTTAAGGACTATTTTTTTGTTATATCAAAACAATCTATTGACTCCAATCATTCAACCATCTATGCAAGACTTTCCCCAATCATTATTATAAATGCATTGCAAATGATTTTACCATGAAAATGCATTGCAAATGATATTTTTTTATAGAAATTGATCTGAAATTTGGTAATTGTACATCAATCACTTAGTTGTCTTTTATTGACAACCAAATAGTTCGATGTAGAGCTACCAAATTTTTAAAAAAAGCGATGCGCTCCCAAGCAAGAAAAGTTTGTGAACCACTGCATTAATGGATTCCATAAAGGATACCAAAATTAACTAAAAATTAAAAGATGGAAGAAAATACTCAGCAAAATTATTAATAATCTTGATATCTTTGTCAACTTGTTTTTTCTTTTGTTGCAGGACAGATTGGAATGATAGTAATGTCACAACAATGGCACTGTCCACCTTGGAGAACATGGTTTCCAAGACAGTATGGCCAAATTCTAATCGTCCACATGAAGATTCCCAGTCTGGAAAATCTGATACTAATCAATGCTACTCCTCTTTACCTGATGACAATTACTATAATCCAGGAGAAAACACAGACTTATCAAATGATCCAAAATATATGGCTATTGATTATAATCATCAGAAACCTGCACACAAAATGGATCCTGAGAATAGGTCTTTACATTCACCTTATAGAAATGATAATCATCATCGCAGTCAATATGATGATCCACATGCTTACACAGATGAAAACCGGCAGGATGCTTACAAAGGTGAACACCAGCAAGATGCTCATAAAGATGAACACCGGCGGGATGCTTACAAAGATGAACACCGGCAGGGTTCTTACAAAGACGAACACCGGCAGGATGTTTGCAAAGACGAACACCGGCAGGATGCTTGCAAAGATGAACACCAGCGAGATGATTGCAAAGACGAACTCCAGCAAGATGCTTACAAAGGTGAACTCCAGCAAGATGCTTACAAAGGTGAACACCAGCAAGATGCTTACAAAGACGGACACCGGCGGGATGCGTACAAAGACGAACGCCGGCGGGATGCGTACAAAGACGAACGCCGGCGGGATGCGTGCAAAGGTGAACGCCGGCGGGATTCTTACAAAGGTGAACACCGACGGGATTCTTACAAAGACGAACACCGGCGGGATCCTTACAGAAACGAACACCGGCGGGATTCTTACAGAGACGAACACCGGCGGGATGCTTACAAAGATGAACTCCGACGAGATGCTTGCAAAGGTGAACGCCGGCGGGATTCTTACAAAGATCAATACCTACAGGATGCTTGTCAAGTTGAACACTGGCGGAATGCTTACAAAGACGAAAACTGGCGGGATACTTACAATGATGAGCTCCGGCGAGTTTTTTACAAAAATGAACACCGGCGAGACACTTACAAAAATGAGCATCAACATGATGTTTACAAAGATGAACACCAGTGGGATTATGAAACAGCCATTCATTCTAGCCACAGAATTGACAGCAATCACAGGCAATATCATCAAATGTCACCGTCATTTGAGGAGGGTTTCCATAACTGTGATTATTATTACCAAAGCTCAAGCCCTCGACGCCACACTCGGCTTTGTGACTCCCAGGAATTTGATCTGATGGAACGTGAATATTTAGGTAGGCGAAATAAATTTCCTTGTGATACAGACAGTCGATTTAATCAAATGCCTGATAAGAATCAGGATGATGGTTTTTATCCTGACCGTAGTAATAGTAACGGTTTTGATGATCGTCTGGATAACTTTTCTCAATTTGATGATGGTCGGCACTTTTCTTCTGGCGTATTTCACTACTCATTACCAGATGACATTGACTCAGAATCATTTGACCAGGATAAGCCTATTGGCTGGCGTTACTATTCTTTGGGGATGAAAACTTTCAAATGGGCGTGATTATGCTTTAAAGACAATTCCACAGCCATATCTAGCTAAAAGTGGAGTCAGTTGGCACCCTCTGTATATGGGGTTTAGGTATGTATCCACCCAGAGGAGGGTTGTTATTTAACAGGGTCTGTATTCACAAGAAGCACAGAGCAAAAGGCTATTGAATAAGCAATGTGTATATAGAGACCTGTAGAATAACATGCTATTTTGATTGAATTCAATAAAGAAGTAAAATCAAAAACTGCTGAAATTGTTTTGAAAAGAAAATAGAGGTATAAGTGAAAGAAGAGACTTTAGTGTCACTTTAAACCATGGTTAGATTTTGTTTTATTAGGTTTGTGTGAAAATAATTATTTTTTGCACTAGTTAAAATTTTATTTTAAATGATTCATATTTTGGAATAAATTATGTACATTTTTATCATGCAAATTTTACCCGCTTCTCCCAATAATTTTGTTTTTACTGTTCTTTATTTTAGGCTGTCAGAGTTAAATAGAAAAAAATTAAGCAATTTTATTCTTGTTCAAAATAAGATGTAAAACAGTGGAAACTGCTTGCAATATTGACCAGGGGACTGTCTACAAAATGTGCCACTCAGTATTGGTTCCAAACATTTTGTGAGATGTGAGGGCCTTGTAGATGAGGATCATGGATGTCTTTCTGAGATTGATGTCAATCAATTTAGTGAACATATACAAGAATGCTTGAGCTTGCAGAAGAAATAAATCATAATTGTACAACAATTGTTTGAAATTTGCACCAAATTGTAAAATCAAAAGTACTGGACAAATGCACTCACATAAGATGAAGGAAAATTTATTTTTAAAATTCATCATTATGAAATGTCTGTGTTTGTTTTCTGTTAGAAAATCCATTTCTTGATTGCATTGTAACATGAGGAAAAATGGATTATGTATGACAATGGCATTCCACTCAGTATGTTGACAAAGGTGAAACACCAAAGCATTCTCCACTCCAAGTCAAAACTGTATCAAAAGAAGGTTTGGGTCACTATTTGGTAATTAACAAGTTGAATCACTTACTATAATTGGAATCTCAGTAAAACTATCACAGCAAACAAGTATTACTGGAAATTGACAAATTGCACCACACATTGCAAAGTTCACATCCAGTATTGTTTAATTGAAAGACCAATTTTTCTCCATGTCAATACTTTGCAAATGGCTGCAGTAATTGAATGAACTGGACGATGAAACTCAACCAGTTTACACTTCAGATCTTTGATTGCTTACAACCTTTTCAAAGTATCTTGATGACTTCCTGTAAGAGAAGGTCTTCAACAATCAAGTGGCAGTAACATCTTGAAAATGTCTTTGAAGAATTCATTGGTTCCAAGATTCCAGAATTCTATGTTAGCAGAATAAGTAGACTCATTTATTGTTAACAACAATTGGTAGATTCTAATGGTTCTTATTCTGATTGATTAATTTTATTCCAAGATAATGTTGATTTTAAAAACCACAATTATTTTTGTATCACCCTAATTAATTCCAGGTGACCTTCACCAAACTTTGACCAATATGCTTACCGATTAGAATGATATTAGTCATGTTTGCTTGGAATAGATATATTTAGATGTCAATTTTGTTGATTCATTTAAAAATCTTAAAGTAAAGTTTTCTTTTCATTAGATTTATCAAGACGTATTTCCTGCTCCTGAAACAATTTCCCTGATTGATTTGTAAATAGGATATTGATTCTCAGTTAACCATTAGCAAATATGGCTATCATCCTTTTCTGTAGCAAGCAAATTTATCATGTAGCCTGAATTAACTTTCTAAATGTTTTTTTTTTTTTCTTTATCATAGTCCCCACTCTGAAAACCTGCTTTATTATTTTTGTATCAGCCACCCTCGTTTGTTTTTCATTATGGGGTAAAAGGACAATTTTTACTCTGATCTGCACAGTCGAGGGACCTCTGTGGACAATAATATCATAACCCTTGGTGATTTCAACCTGGAAAGAAGTACTTGAGAGACACATGGGTGCTTGCACAGAGCATGAACTGATCATCATAAAAACTACATCCCAGCAGAAAAAACAGTTTGAAAACAACCTGGGTGCATCTACACTTCAAACATTGACACTTGCATCTACAACCTGGGTGCATCTACGATTCAAAAATCGACTGTGTTCTATTGCATTAGGGTGATCTGAAAAAAATCAGGCATACCAGAGTGATGACCCAGTGCTGAATGTCACATCAACTGCTGTAAATTCAAGTTCCTTTTTAAACCCAAACCATGAAAGGAGGAACTCTCAGATAAGTATTCTAGGTTTGCAGTTTCCAATCAGATGACGTGAAAGCTAATTTCAGCCAGTACTTTAGTTGAAGCTTGAAGATGTGGGTATCTCCACAGATTCTTCTCCCGAAACACTTTTGGTAAAACTCAAGACTTACATTCTGCAGACATCTGTGGAAGTCTATGGATTCTCCTAAAAGTACCAAGACTAGTTTGATGAAAACAATGTAGAAATTCCATAACTGCTGGTGAAGAAGAGATTAACCCATCAGGCCCACTTAACTCAGCCATCCAGTCTTGGAAAGAAAATTGTGTTCTGTTTTGTATGCAGAGAATTCCAGTGCAAATTTTGAGAGATGAAGAACGAGTGGTGGACCAACCTTGCTGAAAGAACTCAGCTGTATGCTGATACTGTTGACAAGAGGGGCTTTTATAAAGCCTTAAGGGTACTATATGGCCCTTTGTATCAGTGCAGAACGTCTGACACTCTGCACAGACTGGGGGTCCATCCTAAGTTGATGGTCAGAGCATTTCCAGGTCCTTTTTTAGTGATAACTGTACTGTCCAGGAATCAGCAATTCTCTGCATTCCCTGACAGCCCATAAAAATGGAATTGGAGGAGTTACCCAGTACTAAAGAGACTACTAAAACCATAAAGCATCTGAGGAGTGGTGAAGCTGCAGGAGTTGATAGAATCCCACTAGACTTGGAAACATGAGGGCCCAGCATTGCATACAAAACTCTGTGAGCTCCTCCTGTATTGCTTGGAGAAGGACAAACTACCACAAGATCTCCATTATACAGTCATCATTTCTTGTACAGAAACAAAAGGGACAAATCTGACTGCTCTGGTTACTGAGTGATTACTCTGTCTTTGTCACAGGAAAAATCCTTTCTAGGACTCTACTGAACAGACTGGTACCCATCATTACTAAACACCTTCCAGAGAGCCAGTATATCTTCAGAGCCAACAGGAACACAACAGACATGGTGTTTATTTTCTGGCAGCTCCAAGAGAAATGCCAAAAGCAAAACAGGGAGTTGTATATAACATTTGTTGATCTGATGAAAGCATTCGACAGTGAGCAGAAGAGGAATGTGGTAGATCATGGAATGACTCAGCTGTCCTCCAATGTACCTGAAACTGATCCTCCAGCTGCATGGCCAAGTCAGAAACAACATTGATCTCACGGAGACCTTTTTGATCATCATTGGTGTGAAACAGGGTTGTGTGCTGGCACCAAGTCTCTTCACATAATGCGTCAACATGATGCTCAAACAAGCCACAAAAGATCTTGATGATTGGGATGGAGTCTATATCAGATACCATCTTTGAAAGCAGCCTGTTTAATCTCTGATTACTGGACCACACAAAAACGAGCAACTTATCTGAGACCTCAGCTTTGTTGACCATACTGCCTTTGTTGCTCACACAAAAAAGGCTTTGCAGTGCATCACTTCCTGTTTCACCGAGGCCACTCAGCTCTTGGGGCTCAAAGTCAGTTTAAATAATCTTACTGTATTGCAAATTCTTAAATGGCCATTGGAACATTAGAAAACCAATTAAACGATTGCTTTAAAACATCCTTTGGTGTCTGTCACATCGCCAATGGTCCACCTTAGAATCTAGATGCTCGATGTCTCATCACCAACTATGTTTCCTCCTTTGAAAACACCTGCAAGGCTGCTTGCAAAGATAAAAGACACAGGAGGAGTAACTGCAAAACCCTGCCATCAAGCCCTGACCAGATGTTCAGCTGTAGCTGCTGCGACCATGCCTGCCTGGTCAATCCTGCCTTATCAGCCATGAATGTGCCTGCAGATGGTATGGATTGACCTCTTCTTATTCATTGTTTCATGAAACCCAGCTGTGATGATGGTAAATGATTTAACATAATTTAAGCAATTTTGATGTTAACAGGGATGTGGAAATGTGCAGAAATTTGTATTTATTCATATCAAATAAATTTTCTTATGAAATTAATATTCTTTTAGGAAAACTGATCTGGATATCAAAATATTTATTAAATTAAAGTGTCTCTCAAATTCATTTAAAAAAAATGTATTTTTTTTTTTTAGAAAACCCTAATTAGATAATAAAGCAATATAATTATTTTATATCTCCAGCTTCAAGAACTCTAAAGTTTATTGATAATTTTCTAAATAAATGTGTGATTATTGTAGAAGTTGATTAGTTATGTTTTGCTGCTACATGACTTCCCACTATTATTGTTTGTTAGAGGTTCCACTCTCAATGAAAGTCTCTACTTTAAGGACTATTTTTTTGTTATATCAAAACAATCTATTGACTCCAATCATTCAACCATCTATGCAAGACTTTCCCCAATCATTATTATAAATGCATTGCAAATGATTTTACCATGAAAATGCATTGCAAATGATATTTTTTTATAGAAATTGATCTGAAATTTGGTAATTGTACATCAATCACTTAGTTGTCTTTTATTGACAACCAAATAGTTCGATGTAGAGCTACCAAATTTTTAAAAAAGCGATGCGCTCCCAAGCAAGAAAAGTTTGTGAACCACTGCATTAATGAATTCCATAAAGGATACCAAAATAACTAAAAATTAAAAGATGGAAGAAAATACTCAGCAAAATTAATAATAATCTTGATATCTTTGTCAACTTGTTTTTTCTTTTGTTGCAGGACAGATTGGAATGATAGTAATGTCACAACAATGGCACTGTCCACCTTGGAGAACATGGTTTCCAAGACAGTATGGCCAAATTCTAATCGTCCACATGAAGATTCCCAGTCTGGAAAATCTGATACTAATCAATGCTACTCCTCTTTACCTGATGACAATTACTATAATCCAGGAGAAAACGCAGACTTATCAAATGATCCAAAATATATGGCTATTGATTATAATCATCAGAAACCTGCACACAAAATGGATCCTGAGAATAGGTCTTTACATTCACCTTATAGAAATGATAATCATCATCGCAGTCAATATGATGATCCACATGCTTACACAGATGAAAACCGGCAGGATGCTTACAAAGGTGAACACCAGCAAGATGCTCATAAAGATGAACACCGGCGGGATGCTTACAAAGATGAACGCCGGCAGGATTCTTACAAAGATGAACAAAGGCGTGATACTTACAAAAATGAACGTCGGCGGGATTCTTACAAAGGTGAACGTCGGCGGGGTTCTTACAAAGGTGAACGCCGGCGGGATTCTTTCAAAGGTGAACGCTGGCAGGATGCTTACAAAGATGAACATTGGAGGGATGCTTACAAAGGTGAACACTTGCAGGATTCTTACAAAGATGAACACCAGTGGTATGCTGACAATGATGAGCTCCGGCAGGTTGGTTACTTAAATGAACACCCGCGTGACACTTACAAAAATGAGCATCAACATGATGTTTACAATGATGAACACCAGTGGGATTATGAAACAGCCATTCATTCTAGCCACAGAATTGACAGCAATCACAGGCAATATCATCAAATGTCACCGTCATTTGAGGAGGGTTTCCATAACTGTGAGGATTATTACCAAAGTTCAAGCCCTCGAAGCCACACTCGGCTTTGTGACTCCCAGGAATTTGATCTGATGGAACGTGAATATTTAGGTAGGCGAAATAAATTTCCTTGTGATACAGACAGTCGATTTAATCAAATGCCTGATAAGAATCAGGATGATGGTTTTTATCCTGACCGTAGTAATAGTAACGGTATTGATGATCGTCAGGATAACTTTTCTCAATTTGATGATGGTCGGCACTTTTCTTCTGGCGTATTTCACTACTCATTACCAGATGACATTGACTCAGAATCATTTGATCCAGATAAGCCTATTGGCTGGCGTTACTATTCCCTGGGGCTGAAAAATTTCAAATGGGCGTAATTATACTTTAAAGAAAATTCCACAGCCATATCAAGCTAAAAGTGGAGTCAGTTGGCACCCTCTGTATATGGGGTTTAGGTATGGATCCACTCAGAGGAGGGTTGTTATTTCATAGGGTCTGTATTCACAAGATGCAAAGAGCAAAAGGCTATTGAATAAGCAATGTGTATATGAAGACCTGTGGAATAACATGCTGACTATCTTGATTGAAATAAAATCAAAAAACTGCTGAAATTGTTTTGAAAAGAAAATAGAGGTATAAGTGAAAGAAGAGACTTTAGTGTCACTTTAAACCATGGTTAGATTTTGTTTTATTAGGTTTGTGCAAAAATAATTATTTTTGCACTAGTTAAAATTTTATTTTAAATGATTCATATTTTGGAATAAATTATGTACATTTTTATCATGCAAATTTTACCCGCTTCCCCCAATAATTTTGTTTTTACTGTTCTTTATTTTAGGCTGTCAGAGTTAAATAGAAAAAAATTAAGCAATTTTATTCTTGTTCAAAATAAGATGTAAAACAGTGGAAACTGCTTGCAATATTGACCAGGGAACTGTCTACAAAATGTGCCACTCAGTATTGGTTCCAAACATTTTGTGAGATGTGAGGGCCTTGTAGATGAGGATCATGGATGTCTTTCTGAGATTGATGTCAATCAATTTAGTGAACATATACAAGAATGCTTGAGCTTGCAGAAGAAATAAATCATAATTGTACAACAATTGTTTGAAATTTGCACCAAATTGTAAAATCAAAAGTACTGGACAAATGCACTCACATAAGATGAAGGAAAATTTATTTTTAAAATTCATCATTATGAAATGTCTGTGTTTGTTTTCTGTTAGAAAATCCATTTCTTGATTGCATTGTAACATGAGGAAAAATGGATTATGTATGACAATGGCATTCCACTCAGTATGTTGACAAAGGTGAAACACCAAAGCATTCTCCACTCCAAGTCAAAACTGTATCAAAAGAAGGTTTGGGTCACTATTTGGTAATTAACAAGTTGAATCACTTACTATAATTGGAATCTCAGTAAAACTATCACAGCAAACAAGTATTACTGGAAATTGACAAATTGCACCACACATTGCAAAGTTCACATCCAGTATTGTTTAATTGAAAGACCAATTTTTCTCCATGTCAATACTTTGCAAATGGCTGCAGTAATTGAATGAACTGGACGATGAAACTCAACCAGTTTACACTTCAGATCTTTGATTGCTTACAACCTTTTCAAAGTATCTTGATGACTTCCTGTAAGAGAAGGTCTTCAACAATCAAGTGGCAGTAGCATCTTGAAAATGTCTTTGAAGAATTCATTGGTTCCAAGATTCCAGAATTCTATGTTAGCAGACTGAGTAGACTCATTTATTGTTTACAACAATTGGTAGATTCTAATGGTTCTTATTCTGATTGATTAATTTTATTCCAAGATAATGTTGATTTTAAAAACCACAATTATTTTTGTATCACCCTAATTAATTCCAGGTGACCTTCACCAAACTTTGACCAATATGCTTACCGATTAGAATGATATTAGTCATGTTTGCTTGGAATAGATATATTTAGATGTCAATTTTGTTGATTCATTTAAAAATCTTAAAGTAAAGTTTTCTTTTCACTAGGTTTATCAAGACGTATTTCCTGCTCCTGAAACAATTTCCCTGATTGATTTGTAAATAGGATATTGATTCTCAGTTAACCATTAGCAAATATGGCTATCATCCTTTTCTGTAGCAAGCAAATTTATCATGTAGACTGAATTAACTTTCTAAATGTTTTTTTTTTTCTTTATCATAGTCCCCACTCTGAAAACCTGCTTTATTATTTTTGTATCAGCCACCCTCAATTGTTTTTCATTATGGTGTAATGTGGCCACTCTTGTAGATGTCTCTACATTAAAATGATATATGTAATGTGTTTAGGTTGACATTACTACTATGCAGATGAATAAGATGAGTAACACAAACTGGCTTATTGAGCAATGATAACCAAACAGGAAATCAAACATGTATGAAAACGGGTACCAAGATGTGACCTCTTTGTTTTGTTGTCACTGTTTTTAAACCAAAGTTTGAATGTTGGTATTTTTTTTTTTTGCTGCTTTTGGCCCCTGGTTCTACCTGAAAACCAACCGGGACATTGGCCTAGCGGTTAGAGTGTTCGCCAATGGCCCGGGAGACCTGGGTTCAATCCCAGGTCGAGTCATACCAAAGACTTTAAAAATGGTACTTGATACCACCTTGCTTAACACTCAGCATTATAAGGTACGGTTCAAGGGTAAAGTGGAGCAATCCTGGGAATGGAGTAGCGCCCTCCCCTACACCTTGGTGTAGTAGCTATCGAAAAGGGAGCCTTCGGGTCACCCTCGACTATGGTCGCTAACTTTACTTACTTGAGGGGGAATGGTATTATCTCATGTGATAATATGAATGCAAACAGTTTAAGTTTCTAATACTGTTATTTCGGTTGCAAAGAGAGAGGAAGATTTAAGGCCTTAGTTAAAATCTTGTTGGCAATAACAAACTCTACTCTCTGTTGGCAAAATTACTTCTGACGCTGCTATCTTTTGATGACTTAACTGACCTACTGCTTCTCTCTAACTAAATGAGTCTAAAAAGGGTCTTATTTATAATGATTTTCTTAAAGTTATTAAATCAGTTTTTCTGTTCTGATGCCCAGCCTTTGATGCTGACAATTAATTGATTTTCTATAATAGGTTTCATATTTATTCATCAGTACCTTTAATTCCGAGGAGGTATCCCCGTGGTGTAGTGGCTAACATACTGGTCTGCAACGTTGTAATAAGTGAATTCAAACTCCAGTTGTGTTATTACATTGACTCTTGGACTAATACCCTTGGGAAAGGTATGAATCATCTTATCCTCCAGCTATGGTTTAAATAGTACCACTGCTTTCCTTCTACAAGGATAGGTTTTTGGTATCAAATAACCCATGATGGTTGATATACCATTAAACAAAGAAACCAAACCTAATTCCAAAAAGTAATTTGATGTTTTAACCCTTTTAAGTTAGCTCAAAAAAGGAAGATCAACCCAGTGGTCAGATATACCACCCATTACCCAAGTGAAAAAAGTAATTTATCTTGAAATTGTCTTAAACTCAGTCAAGTTGTATCAAAAGGAAATACCAATACTTACTTGCAAATGGGTGAAACAGACAATCAACATTTGCTTACATACTAACAAAAGAGAAATTCCAAAAGTAATCTGACCTGAATTTAAGCACTTCAAAATGCTTCAAACAGGTGGTATCAAAAGAAAGCTCCAATCCCTAACCAATTATGTTTTGAACAATCATATTTGTTTACACTTTCGCTAAAGCAAAAATTCAAAAAGTAATTTAACTTAATTTTAAACTGGACAAGCCTACAGTATATATTCTCTGTAGCAGGTGTTATTTATTTTTTTTGTCCTTTTTCCAACAGGAGACTCCCACTGTAACATTGACACCCTTAAGTCCTTTTCTCTGATTTCAGGGTCCCCTGCCAAACAGGGATACAATACAGGCAGAAATCCAAGAAAACATCAAGAAAACTTGAACATTCCAACAGGCTGGGCAAAACAGCTGAAATTACCAATCTTAATGTGATTTTTGTGTTTTTAATTTTTCTGCGAGTTTCATGATATAAATCAGACATGAGCAGTCAGAATTTGCCTTTGTCATGATTTTGATTCTGTTTCTGGATTTTTGTTAAGGAAACTACCCCTGTGAATCTAGACTCAACTAAATATGTTGAGGAGAGGAAAATGCTTTTTGCATTTCATCACAACTACTATTGTTACTTCTCTTCTTGCTGTGGTCAAGGGTGGGTTGCATATTTTTGCACCTGTTGAGACTATCTGATTTGCATCAAGTATTGTTTTAATTCTGACAGAATAATAACTGAAAAACTCTAGTTGAGTGCATGTTAGTTACAGGTTTATTGTTACTGCTGTCACAGCTATTAGATGTGATATTTTTGGCTGAACTATCAAAACATCTAGACCATAAAATCTTATATGTTTCTAATATATGGTTGTATGTTGCCTGTCTAGTTAGACTCAAATAATTGGTCCTTGTGAAATATGATAATAGAGCTAAGATGAAAATAAAAGAGTCGGTAGTAATGAAGAATAGACTAGAATTAGGTTACAGGAATGCTGTCCTTTTGAAAAGTGACTTTGTGAAAGAAAGAAAGAATGACTGAAAGAAATGGAGTAATTTAGTGAGTGGGTTATAACTAGATAAAAATCTTATATAAGTAGTAGAAATTTTAAAATGATAAAATTAATGTATGGAGGAGGGTTTAAAAAGAAATTTTAAAAAAATATGAGAAATAAGGGATAGTTAGGTTTAGATGATTGTAATTTTAAATTTAGCTGTTTCAACTAAGTACTTGATGGTTGTGACAGATAATGATTTTGCTTGCAGGCAACAACTTCTTTGTCGGGACCTATTTTCTCGTTCCTCAACTCTAACTTGATCTTCTTATATCTCAGCCAACAGGTCTTGTAGTATTGTACACTGTTTGTACTCAGTACTGCTTCAACTAATTGGCTTAACAGCAAAGAGTTGGAAAGCAATCCAAGCTCATTGAAACTTTTCAGATATCCAGTGAGAATGCTCCCCTTATATTGGTGTGTATTCTGGCATTGTTTCTTGTTATATGAAGCATAATGTGACTGGTCAATCTCTGTTGCTAGCTGGGTGGAGATACCCTGGGTTGCTCCTGCACCTTGAGGCTCAATGAGTTAGAAGCTCTTTGACATTATTTTGGAAATGAAAACTGACAAAATTGTATGAAAGTAGCACTCTGAATCCAAGTGAATTGAGACGTTTAATGGAGAGATGTTTGTCATGAGTGTAATGCTAATGTAAAGATAATTCAATAAATGGATAGTAAAATAAGATTCTAAAAAAACACACCTTTCTTTGTGGTTAAGTGCTACCTTACATTAGCCACAACACACAACATAATATTTGCATGACATAGCAGATTCAAAACGATATTTTTTTTCTTGCACATTTACTCAGGACATCTCATTCATCTTGGAATAAGTCTTCCTGAGCAGCCTTTTTCCAAAATTGCAGCAACAGCTGCCTGGACACAGTTGGATGAGGGCTCCACATCCAGATTTGTTCATGATATATGGGTCTACCTCTGTGCCAAAGTTAATGCTTTTGTTAAGAAAAAATAAAATAGGTTTAAATATCCTGGGGAAACTACCACACTATTATATAAAATCTATATATGAAGGTTTTACATATCAAAGGAATAATATAAACCAATAAAAACTATCAATTAAGGGGACATAACTCTGCATAGACAAATCTATCCCTCCATTTTTTACCACACCAGGAGACCATCTACCCACTGGATTTAAAGCTTTCCAAGTTGAAAATGTTTTAGTTTTAATGCATTTTTCATTTTACAATTCAGAGCAGATTTTCTATTAGAAGGACTGTCTCTTTTCAAAATCTTTTTATGATTCAAATTAATCATTATTTTTTTTATAAAAAAAACAGAACTGAAATATTAATAATTGTCATAATTTTGTCATTTCTTTTTTTTGACAAATTAATATTTATTCATGAATAAAAAACAAAAAACATTACTTAATCCTTTTCTGTTCTCTTTCACCTAATTTGTCGTTCTTTTAGTAATGCATTATTAATGTGCTACTTGTTTTGATGCTGATTTTGAAAAACAAGAAATAATTGTTGTGGTGTGTGTGTGCAAGATGTAAACATTTTCTGTGTTGGAATATCCTAAAAATATGCATAACTCTTGATAGACAAATTGTCTTAAAAAGAATTTCACTTTAATCATTGCGGGGGGGTACCTTGTAGAAAAGTTTATGTTAAATGTGCCGTTTTTCCAATAATTTTCTTACCAACTAACAGATGCAGAGATTTAATATTTTAATAAACATCTATTTAAATGTTATACGAAAATGTAGTTATTTTAAGGTCGAGCTTTGTTTTACTTGATAAGGTAATCTTCTGTCCAACTCCCAAAATACCTAATACAAAAATGCATCCATATATATATTGTTATATTATGTCTTCCCATCTCCTGTGTTGTCAGCCCAAGCACAGGTGTGGGTGTTTTGACAGAGAGGAAAGGGTTAACAGTTGATTTGAAATGTGATGAGAAAGTGAATTTAAAAGTATTTAAGAATTGGTCTTAAGAGATGTGGGATTTGAATGCATAGGACCTTTTTCCTGGTAGATATAAACTTCTATAAATGGTAAATGGTGATGACATAGCACTTCTTGCAAGTACACCTACTATAGCAGAAACCCTGTTGCATAGTCTGGAGTAGGTGGCATTGGCCTCCATATAAATATGAACAAAACAGAATACATGTCTTTTAATCAAAAAGGAGATATCTCCACTCTAAATGGCAGTTCTCTGAAATTAGTGGACAAATTCATGTACCATGGTAGCTGTATTGAATGAATCCTAGAAGCTACATCCCACGAAACAACAGCCCCACTACCTCTTATCTTTAAAACCATCCAAGTAAGATAAACAAGACGTGTGGGACACTGCTGGAGAAGCAAGAATGAAATCATCAGTGACATTCTCCTATGGACTCCTTCACACAGACATTCCAGTGTTTGATGACAGTTCTGTATGGACACAGGATATAGACTAGAAGACCTGCTGGTAGTGAGGGATGATTGGTGAGAGAAAGTCTGGGAAATCTGTGCCAGCTACGTGACTTGATGATAATGACAATCCTCTTTGTTACAAAACCTCTCTGACTGGAGCTCACTCCCAGTGAGGGTGACAAATATTAAGTCGTAACCCTTAAATTTATATGCACTGTCCGGACAATGCTGAGTGGTTTGCTGGTATCAGGTTGGACAATTTTATTGGATGTCACTCTACCACAAGTGAAGTGGGGAAGTTGCAACATAGAACCTTCAAGTGATCAAAATGAAGATACCACAAAACACATGATTAAAAATACAAACTCCTTTTATTACCCCCCCCCCCCACTAAGAAAAAATAAAAGCAGAAATAAAACTGACTTAGCATAAAAGAACAAAATGTTTATATCTCAGCAACTTGGGAGTAATTCACCTAATTTTTGTTTGGAAAGATGTGTGTGATGAAATTTTCTTTAAAATATATGTACATTCTACAGATTGGGTGAAAAGGAAAAGAAAAGTTTCTCTTTTCTCTCTCTCTCTCTCTCTTTCCTTTTCTTCTTTTTTTTTTTTATATCGCTATTTCTCAGTTAAATCTTTTCGGTGCAAAGTTCTTTCTCTCAGGGTCCTTTATTTATTTCTTAACTTGTCGCATTTCTCACTGATAAGGAAATGAGTTACACTGTGGTTGGCTTTCTTGTTGTCTTAGTTCTTTCTATTTTTCACAAACATTCAATTCTGGTTTAATTTGTCATATTCTTCCTTCTTTGTGATATGATTCAAACTTCTCTGGATTGTTCCATTCAGATTCTGATTTCATCATCAGTTAAGAAACAAAAGAGCCAAAGTTTCTTATATCTTTGACTCTTTTTGTAAGCTCCGCACATGAGTTGGCTTGGGGTGTTAGCTTAGATTATTTGACATATAACAGGCATGTCTTTTCCCAAAGATGATTTTCGACCAACTGAACTTGCAATAATTCTCTCCTTGTGGTCTTGGAATTCCTGCCGATTCACATTGTACGAGAAAATCAATCAATATTCAGCCCTTATAACAGTAATTTGTTGTCAAGGGGCTGTTTGTCTGCTTATTACTATTACTAAGAAAACCATTTCGGGGGGGGGGGGTTGGCAACCGCCAACTGACTTGCATGTGACCTTGACACACTTCAATTCCTAGACATCTCATCTATATCCGCTGGTCAGAGAGAGAGAGATATTCTGCATTTGAGGATATAGGAATTTGACCAGCTCCAGGGTCCAAATTCGTAACATCTTCTATTTTCAGATATGCACCAACTGAATTTAGGTACTTAAAAATTGCTAAACCCTTATCTGCTTGACCACTACGGCCCAAATGCCAGTTTATGGTAGATATAACAAATTTTTTTCATCTAAAAAACGTTTTCATCAGTTTGGGATTCGATCATTTTTTTCAAACTTTTGACCAAACTTCCAGTATATCACCCACACACACACATCCACACCCCCAACACACATAGTCAATGTATACTTGCACATACTCTCACACAGATTTGTGTAGCCCCTGATATGGTTATATATATGTGTATATATATGTATACACACACACACACACATTCATACCTATGATCAACTTGCAATTATACACATGTACACATACATCTAACCCTAATACTAAGACATCCAACATCCATAGTATCACAGGGAGCAAAACAAAAGATAAAGAATTTGAAAAAATAATGAGATATTAATGTAAAATGGAGAAAGAAAAAGATGCAGAAAAATAAAAAGAAATGAAAGAAAAACATTTTTGTTTACATTGTGTCACCTGTCAACAGATGACCTTAGCAATCTTTATTCAACCTCTATTTACAACTTCTCAGCTCAGCTGAATTACACATAACTCATATTTTTCAGCACAAAAAGACTGGAAATTTAATTTGTATATAAAAAATAAATAAATAAAAGCAAGCTGTTCTTTACAAGGAAAATTCAAGATTTGGTGCCTGCAGCATATATTTATTCCGATGTTATTAGGGCCCCTACGAGAATACGAAATTGTTACAAGTACGGTTGAGTCAATGAAGATAAATAATTGTACCTGAAAATGGTTGGGTTTACCTCCAGGTTTGTCTGATGTTGCTTTGTACTGCAGACAAGCGAAAATAAAATTACCGTTCAAATCAATTGTGGAGAAATTCAAATTTGGAAAAATTAGACTCCAAATGATGCTGGATGACTTAAAGGATAGTGATAAAATCACTAAAACCTACGTTGAAAACAGGAAAGAAGTGGAAAGGGACAGGGACACCATAAGAAGTAATAAAGTCAACCTTGCGTCTAAAGAAATCTTAGGACACACTCAAACTGGGAAACAAGGTTTCGATACTGATGAAAAGCAACAGTGGTCAAAAACTACCGGTAAAATTGCCGGGATATGGTTATTCAGGACGTAAGGAGTGAAGTTTACAATAAAATATTCCTCAAAGGAGTTCAGCAATCTCAATAAGGCCCATGGACGAACTGGGAGGGGACCTTGCAAAAGTCTCTTACTTGGAACGGCGTATGGCAGATGGCTACTCTCAGGTTGAGTTTTCTAATACGCTCTACGTACGACCAACTTTCTTAAAAAAATCTACCTGTCCTCTATGTAATGGCAAACCACAAACATTGGACCATCACCTCATCTCTTGTATGACAGTTCTTGAAAATGGGAAATATACCTGGAGGCACAACAGAATATTGGAGGAGTTGGTCAGATTTATAAAGAATAATATGAAATCTGAACCAATTATTTCAACCCAGAAATTTATTTCAGAGAGGGACAGAATATACGACAGCTCAAATGTAGAAATTATTGTAAGGAACTGGTGATCCTGTTTCACCGATCAGCAGCAGCTCCTTGGGGTCACGTGGCGTCCATTATAAAAAAGGAGCTCCACTGGAGACTCGCTCTCTTTTGGTTCCACTCCCACAACTGTTAGCACAGGTCCTTTTCGTAGCAGCCCTTGACGGTATACGTATTTGGTACCTTCCACCACCGGGACCCAAGAGCGACGAACGCACGTGCTGAGTTTAAAGGAACAGGACACACACAGTTAAGTTCCAGCTGGCATTTTATCTGCAAACTCACTTTATCTGCAAACTACTTTACCCACTACCTTATGAAACCCACTTTACTCACAAACCTTATCAAACCTACTTTACCCTTCACATCCCTTCAAACACCTTTACAAAACCTTACAACCTTCACAACAAACCTAACCATATTTTACATGTTACTCTTCCTTGAACTCTCTTTTTTGAACTGTTACTTACACATTCGTTGTTTATTCCATTTAGTGTAAAACCCTGTTTATTGTTGTTGTAGTTGTATATAAATTTTGTTGCATGTATAAGTCGTTCGTCCCTTTTTCAAAAGCTGTCACCATCTCTACACTGCTGTTTAAATACCGTTTATTCTTTTACAAAACGTAGGAATTAAACGGGATTTTCGGGATACATAAAAATCCCCATACTAAGCAACAATCAAGCATCGAGTTATACCCGGTGAAAACCTTTCTGGATCAAGTGGAGATTGGGATGTATCTGCCGACTTACCTGAATGGCATAATAATCACCCAAAAACAATATCTCGCAAAGGTCTTCGACCAGATATTGTTCTTCTGTCAATGGCAAACCTTCAAATCATCGTGATAGAACAATCAATATCGTATGAAAGCCTAATGGATCAAAGTCACGAGTACAAAACCAACAAATACGAAGATCTGAAAAAAAGGGCTGGAAAAGGAAGGATATAGCGTGATCATGAAAGCTATGGAAATAGGACCAATAAGTTTCGTAACAGGCACCACGTACCAGTTTCTGAATCAAATCGGAATCAAAGGGTGTAATAGAGCCAAATGTATAAAACGACCCATAGAAATAACTGAAAATAGTTCCATGTGGATATGGAACAAAAGAAACATCCCATGGAACAATTCAAAATGAAGTTTGTTAAACCGACACTCGATCGCAAATGCGTAATATTCTCATAACGCACGCACTAATTTTTCAAATCATATTTTGCCGTTACACTTCTGAGTCAACATCTAAGGCAAGCGTAGTAAATAACTAATAGGGCCTCTGTGATATATACATTTATATTCAGTGAGGGGGCCGGTGTGCAAATAAAACCGTTGGAGGATGGCCCCGAAACGGTGCACGTTCTCTCTTGATGACCCTAATACGATTTTTCGGAAAAGAAAAGGATTAAGGCTAAAACTTTTATTCAACGAAGGAAATACCATTATGTAGAGTTATTCTGTGGAATGATAACGGCAAGATTAGCGTCTGTCAGTCCGCACACTTTTGGGTGAGTATCAATTACTTAAGTAATTTCCTCCCACTTACCTCGGCTACGATTATCGTAGTCACCATTTTGAAGTTGTTTTTACTGTGTAGTTACCTCCCTTAGATTAGTAGGGCAAAGTAGGAAAAAATTCAGATCATCCCAAAACATGTCTCTGTCTCTTAGAATATAGTACCCTAGGCGGCCAGAATGTAAGACAAGGTCAGTTTAAGGTGAAGTGCCTCGCTAGAGGCAAGCCTCCCGGCTGAGGACAAATTTAAAAGTTGCTTCTGTATTCTTCTTCAATCGGTTCCCTAAAAAAAAGTTAATTCACGGTTAGGTCTAGCAACTTTCAAGGTCCCCATAAAATAAATACTTCAAGCATCAATGTTACATACTTGAATATCTAAATAGGTTGATAAATGGGTCCATTGACTGCCACAGTTATCTGCTGGATTTTGAATTGACAATTTTAACTGTAAAAAGTTCAACTTGTGTGATTAGTGCATTGAAAAGTATATTGAAAAAGAAAGATTTATTTGCAATTAATTTTTATAACAAATTCATTTTTAATGCTTTTATTTCTAACACATTTTAGCATAAAATCATTTCCGATGAATTTTTAGAGTAAAATAATTTCCAATGCATTTTTAGAGTAAAATCATTTCTAAAACTTTTCGATGAGAAAGACGGGCCTCTTTACAGTTTAACAATTTCTTTTAACATTTTTCACGAAAATACGTTTTTCTCAGTTTATTTGGTAACGTTCAGGGAGGTATTGAAAGTAAAGTATATTTTCAAATATCCAATTGAATGAGTCACTTCAACCTTTAGAATGTTGAATCTGGAACGGACCCTAATCGACCTGTTTCACTAAATCTAAAAATGTCATGGTTTCCAGAAAGAACTTTTCTCTATTCTATTGCCAAAAAGCTAGTGAGTATAATTAGGTACAAATACCCAGCACCTGTTTGTAGCAGACCATAAGTCTCAGACTAGAAACAAACCAAAAGTATCTGTCCAAAGTCTCAGACTAGAAACAAACCAAAAGTATCTGTCCAAAGTCTCAGACTAGAAACAAACCAAAAGTATCTGTCCAAAGTCTCAGACTAGAAACAAACCAAAAGTATCTGTCCAAAGTCTCAGACTAGAAACAAACCAAAAGTATCTGTCCAAAGATTTCATGACGGTTAATAAGTTTTATCATCTCCTGAATTTCAGGACTGACATGCATGTAAGTATTTGAAAGGAATACCAAAATATCTATTTACATTGTACACATAGAAAAATGAGTACTGATACAACATGTCTTTCGTAAACTATTGCTCATTACCAAAGAAATAATACATAAAAAGACAACTCAACCTCTTGTTATTTGTTTTGCCTATTTTATTTACAATTCATTTTTGCATTAAGATTTTTATAACATTACTCTGCTGCAGTATTAAACATTTTGTTACGAACTCATTCCACATAATTCGCTTCAATATTCGCATTACCATTATTACAAATCTATTTACATAATAATGGCATTCTTTAAGCAAAAAGAAAAAAAAACTCTTGCTTTAGTTTTGAGGAATTTGTAGTGGAATATGGAAGAAAGGAAAGTAATGAATTGTATTTATGTAAGTATTTATCCAATTTCTATGACTTAAGCAGGGTGTTTTATATTAAAGGCATTTTATATTAAATGCCTTCACATGATGAAGCTCAGGACCAGAACTGGGATCCTCTTTTTAAAATGTTTGAGATTTTGTTAGTTTGCTTCTGTTGTTGGTTTAGGGAATTCAAATAAATTCAAAGACTTTTCTGCTTTTACATTTGGAATAACTTTTTCCATTACTCATTTGAAATAAGTATAAGATGTAGTTATTTTATACCCTTCGAACTTAGTGATATTATTTTATGTCTATTGAAAAAACACACTTTATTTGTCTGAATTTCACTTCTAAAACTTGCCATTTAGGTTTATTAAAAACCTTTGATTTAAAGTTTATCTAACATTTTCCACTTAAACTTTAAGTGAAAAATGTTAGATAAGCTTTAACATTTTTCACTTATAGCTAATTTGATATTCTCTAAAAGTAAATAAATACCCTTCATGATAAACATAATTTTTTTTTGCGTTTTATCGTGATGAAAAAAATTCAAGTTTATCATTAGATGTAATCTATATTTGTTTTTAACAGGCGTGGTTCAATCACCGGGCTGACTCCGTGCGTCTTCGGACTGCTTACTTTGTCAATGCTTTCAGGACATAAATTGTGTTTTTAAATATCTGTAGAATGGACGCAACTTGGTCGGAACGTCTTGTGACGGTTGGGGAAGTTATTGAGAACGAGCTGCCGAAGATGTTGGCAATTCCAAGAACGAGACAATTTTCCGGAGACAAAAATAATATAAGTTTTTATTGCATTATGATTATGTAACTATATATGATAGTTAAAGGAAATGTTTTGCACACTAAGTAGGAGGGAAAAGACTTGCCGAGGAATTTAGTTGGCGTTTTTGCTTTATGCCAATTAGCATAGAGTGTTGGTGCTGTCCAAAGAATTTTTGACGACAGGAACTTCTTTACTTTAGAGTTTCTTTTCAGCTGGAAGATCTTCCCCCATGGGCAAATTTTGGAGTCTCGTCTTTCTCTCTTGGTCCCTACTCTCCAGTCTACTTAAAACAGTCCAGATTTTATTGACAAAATTTATAAAGCTTACATCTCTGACTGGTCAGCTAATCAGGAGCTGGTTACTATTCACAGTGGTCGAGGGGAGGAGTAAAAATCCCTCGACACTTTTTTGATAGGACAGTGTGTTTTTATATTGCATTCCTTTTAGTCACCCATTACGGATCATGTCATATCACATTTAATTATTCTACTAATGAGGACCAAGCTTTTATTCACAGAGCTCGAGGCAGTGGACGAAAAATAAACCCTCGACCACATGTTTGACTCACCCTGTTTTTTTTTTTTACCTTTCAGTTTCGCCGAGTACGATTTGATAGGGATCAGGCAGTGCGATGTGTCTGGGTTTGCGGGTAGCACCTGGAACTTTTCATGACTTTAGTTTGCCTTGAGGTCTTTGTCCGCATTTATAAACTCAGAAGAATTAATCTATATCAAACTTTTTATAATCTTAATATGTTTTTCTGTTGACATTTTTGCTGTTGTTCTTATTAATCTTACCATCAGGTAATATTTCATATCTTAAAATTAAAGAAAACTGCTACTTATGAAGATTTTTATCACGTGAAAAGTTAACGTCAATATTTTGTTAGATTTAATTTGTAGGAGACTTTTTTCAACAACGAAATTTATTTAGAAATGTCATTTTATTAAACTTTTTTGCTTACTGTTTTTATCTAAGTATTTAAAAACAAATGTTGAACTTTACACCTTAGTTTGGCATGAAAAAACAAAACCAAAAAAACCCCAACGTAAAATAGAAATGAATTTGGTGTTTTTATATTACCCCCCCGCCAAAAAAATGTAAAAGTCATTTAAGAATGTTTTTAGATGAAGTTTATGTCAAAATTAAATTCAATGAATTTAATAAGACAATATTTCAAAATATCTAATAAGAACAATGTTAAATTAAAATATTGTTATATTCCTATTGTGGCAAATTTAATTAATAATAAGTAAGTAAGTTGGCGACCGTAACGCTACACAACCTATATCTAGGATGACATAAATAAAAGTAAAATTGGTGACCGTAGTCGAGGGTGACCCGAAGGTTTCCTTTTCAATAGCTACTATACCAAGGTGTAGGGAAGGGCGCTACTCCTTTCCCTAGATTGCTCCACTTTACCCTTGTTCCATACTTTATAATGCTGAGTGTTAAGCAAGGAGGCATCAAGTACCATTTTTTGAGTTTTTAGTATGACTCGACCTGGGATTGAATCTAGGTCGCCCGGACCATAGACGAACACTCTAACCATCATGCTTTTTAATGTTACTAATTAATAATAGTAATATTAAAATGCTTAGGAATAAGCAACATAGTGAGCCCCCTAAATGCAAGTGCATAGATAAAGCCTTGTGTCTTCTCAAGGGGAAATATCATTATGAATGCATTGTGTATAAGGTGGAGGTATATATTTTTTGATGATAATAATGTTAGTAGAAGGGATTTAAAAAAGTACATATAGGTCCTATATAAAGTCCTTTAAAAAATTACAATCAAAGAAGTAGTTTCGCACACGAAACACATCGGCACAGAACTAGTTTATTTAACTACATGCGGGAAATGAAAAAGGATTTAGGTACAGACCCTATATGAAAATTGGAGATAGTAAAGAAATGTGGCAAATATAAGGCAGACGATAAATATTGTGAAATATGTATGAAGGAGAAACTAGCAATAGCTTCCGACAATAATCTTAATGTATTACTCAATCAAAATCGGGAAATACTTAATATTTGCAGGCATAAAAAAAGTTTTGTAACTTGGTTGGTAAAATATATCTTTTTTTTTGTTTGCTTTTTTTTTAATATGAATTCAAAACAAAATCCTTTTTTAAAATACTTTCGGGTGACATTTTAATAAATAAAATGCAATTGACCCAAACCTCTCTTGTCAGAATTTATCCGGATGATCTGTTGATGTGAAGCTTTGGTAGATTACTTCTGTCTGTCTGTCTGTCTCTCTCTCTCTATATATTTATAAGAATGAATTTATTCACCCCTTCCACCACGGGAAGGAAGTATGATACACGATCAATTTTTAAACGGAGTAAAATTGGTTTGAAATCACAGTTTTCCTTCTCATAGGCTGGTTGCCTAAAAGAAGTCTGAAGTGTCCTGTCTACCCTATTATTTACTCTAGAGGACAAATATGAATTTTTGCCTTTCCGAAGAGCATTAACACGAAATGCAAACTGTCTCATTGAAGATTTAATCTCAGTTTGCTGTGTGTATTTCTTACAATGATAATCAATTGCGCTACAAGTATTGAACCGAAAGGGAAGATAAAAATGAAGATGAATAGAATAGAAATAAATACTGATTACATCAAATAAATATATATAAAAATATCTCTCTATAATCATCGTTGACATGTTTACAAAGACCTTGAAAATCATTGGACTTGATAAACCATTTTAAGTTTAAAAATCCAAGGGACATAACCAGTATTATGTTTTCAAGGGAACATACTCATTAAAAAATTAAAGAGTTATTTTTCTTGAATGAAAACGAGGGCGAGGAAAAGACTAGATTTTATAGCGCTCTTATTATTTGGGATATGCATATAGTGAAGATAAAAGTTGAATTTTTCGTTGAGAAAGGTCTCTTTGATTTTGGAAAAAAAAAAAATTTTTTTTATTCGTTTGCTGAAGCTACATTTCCTTAACTTGGTTGGTACTGTTAAGGCAGGCCATGAAAATAAAACCTATTTTCAAATATCCCATTAAATGTGTCACTTCCAACTATAGACTCCTTGAATCTATGACTTTCAATGTCAAAAGAAAAAAAAATCAATCCCCACTCAACATTTTTAGGATTTTATTGGCAGGGTGGGGGGAACATAGAAGAAGAAATGAAAAATTGATAGTATTCAACCCTTCCTCACAAGAAGAATGTGACACAAGGTGAATTTTTTAAGTGGAGTAAAGTTTGTTTGACTGGTTGCCTGATAAAAGGGTAAAGAACACTGGGTATTTACTCAAATCTTAGTCAACTGGATTAATGTAGAATACGTCGACTGCATCTCTGCAGAAGGTTAAGACCCCCACCTACAAACGAGTGTCTTTGATATAACACTAAACCATCGCATAGTGAGGCTACAATCCTGGAGCGTTGGGAAAAGTGGGGTATCACTTCATTGATATTACTCCTAGTTCTACTCAGACTTGAAGAGGTACGACCAGTTATGGGTGAAATAAAACTGTTCAATAATTTGCTAAAGGATTATAATAAGTTACTTGAAACCATTCAATTATGTGCAAACAAATGATTAATATTAAATAGAACCATAAGAGACTTATTCCAATTCCTCTATTCATAGAAAAGTTGTGTTGAAAAAAAGGGTGGGAAAAAGAAAAGAGCAGGAAAAGAGAAGGTTTAATAGAAAAGTTGAGTAGAAAAAGAGGATGAGATTAAAGGGAGAGAGAAGAAAGAAGGACTGATAAATAATTGAAGTGAAAAAAAAAGAAGATGTAATTAAAGGGAGGAGAGGGGTAGGACGAGAGAAATATTGAGAAAATGAGAGTAGAAAAAGAGGATGAGATTAAAAATAGAAAAGCGAGAAAGAAGCAATATATTTTATATGGAGATAATGCTTGAAACAACTCAATTATAACAAGATAATATTCATTTTTAAACATCCATCGTTGACTTAACATCGTTAATATCATCCCTCATGGTCAGTCGAACCGAAACGCTATAGTGTCGACTTCTCAATAAATCTCTCCTTCCACTTGGATTACCTTGTTATCAATTTTTCTCTACATAATATTCATTGTAATAAAGAATCCAGAGAAAACAGCTTCTTCTGGGAAGAGTTGTATTTGTGAATAAAAAGAAAGTCTTGAGAAAGTGTTGCTGTTGGTATGTGTAGAGTTAAATGTGTCTCTGTGATAAGGTTCTCCGAAATTGACTGTTTACGGTTGTATCCTGAAGAAGTGTTGAATGGAAGTGAATTATTTATGTGTTAAATTATAAACTAGTAAGCAGGGTCTGCCTAACCAAAATGTGAGCATGTGGGTAGCAGAGATGTGAGTGCCTCTGCGGAGAGCGTCCATGTTTGATCTAGGGTCAGCGTTGCTTAATAGTAACAGTAACCTTAACACCCTCTGGTATATGTGTATATATCAAGTGTATGTATCACTACAATATATTTTCTATAAATTGACCTTGTGTCTCATTTTGCTTGTGCAGAAGAGTTAGTAACTGGCCTAATTATTTCCAATGCATTCTTATTGTAAAACCTTTCCTTATGAATTTTTCAGTGCATTTTAAATGCATTTTCTGTAAAGTTAATTCTAATGCATTTTTATTGAAAAATCATTTAATATCTTTTTATAGTTAAATAATTTCACATACATTTTAGAGCAAAGTTATTTTTTAATGCATTTTTACAGTAAAATCATTTCTAATCCATCTTTATAGTAAAATTATTTCCATTGGATTTTTATAGTAAAATCATTTCCAATACCGTTTTATTAATTGTTAAATAATTTCTAATGCATTCTTATTGTAAAATCCTTCCCAATGCATTCTTATAGTAAAATCATTGGAAGTAAATTATATCTGATCATTCCAATGGATTCTTATTGTAAAATCCTTTCCAAAACATTCTTATAGTATCTACTGCAGAAAATAATGTCATACTCTCTCTATATATATTCATAATAATGGTTTATTTTTTATTTAAAAGATCTTGTCGTGGCTGCAATCAAAGAGTGAGGCTCCAGTTCTAAAGTTCTGGGGAATGGTTATTGTTTTTTTTTAGGTCCACTTTGACCCAACTAAGTTCCCATCTATGAGTCAAATAAATGTTTGAAATAATGTTTAGAATGATTTTGAACAACATTAATTTATCGACTCTTAAAACATTTATATTTTAACTAACAATGTGAGGATTTAAAATAAATATGAACTGAATTTAATTGCTTGCAAGTTATTAGTATTACGCAGGAATATTATCTGTTGTATCGTTGTGTTTACCATTTTGACATATTCTTTTTTATTACAAGAATAGTATAAAAACCTTGGTACCAAATGCCCCATTAAAAGGAACATATTTTCGAAGGTATTTCTTAAAGGAGAGACGTTTAGAGAATTCATTGGAGGATAAACTCATAACCATTGATATTCTTTTAGATCTCATTTCAGCATGTGATACCAACTGCCTAAAAGGCAATTTCGACAAAACAGTTTAAGAAGCTAACCAAATACATAACAAAGTAATTAAATTAGACGAAGTCAAAGTAATCGGAATATCATTATGAAAGAAAATTATTTATAATGAAATTAATTAAAGTAATATTAATTTGCTAATTAAAAACATTCATCCTCCAGTGACATCTAAGTCAGATTTAAGTGGTGGTGTCACTTTCTTTGCCAGCAGTGAGAAACGGTAATTGTGAGTGAACAGGGAATGTTACAAAGAAATTGTCGAACGGTAAAATGAAGTACATTTTCTCGAAGAGTACACAGTAAGATTTAAAGAAAGAGGACCTACCCCGAGAAAATCATTGTGGCATTAGAGCACAGGGATCCGTGTGGAGATACTTGAGGCGAAATGTAACTTTTATACGAAAAGAATATTTGAAGCAATGAAGATAGGACAAAAAAAGAAAAAAGAAATGTGAAATGTATATTTAAGATAAGACCTTTATAAAAACAAATGTATAGAAATCAGGTAATGTTATTGTTGTAGAGTAACTGGAACTCTTCTTCTTTCACAAGATAGACACATCTAAAGACAATTTAAAGACTGTAAACAAACACGACTAAGGTTATTTACATTCGTGGACCGTATTCTCTCCGAAATAAAATATCTTTTATTTTACTTATTTCGCGACACAACATCTGGCGACTAAGATTCGAATGTTAAGCGCAACCAATCTCTGGCTCCGAAGAACTCAAATATTGGAATTTTTTTTTTATCAAAATACCAACATTTGGGACTGCTCAAACACGCAGTAAATCCTAGTTTGCAGAACAGGTTCACCTTGTTAAAAACATGAATTTTAATTGTTTGAAAAAAAAAGAAAGAAAATTATTGGATTAGTTGAATTCGTCTCTATAAAGAAACTTAGAGTATTTTTAAAAAAGCAATGATGGAGTCCATGAAAATCCAAAATGAACGTTTAGAAAAGCAGCGACCAAGAACGCTATGAAAAACAAAACGAACGATTGGAATGAGGTTCGAACAATTAGTGATGAAAAAAGAGCAAGGTAATGCAAGTTCTTTTTCGCAGGACTCATTCAATCGGCAAATTTAAGTACAGTCCTAAGGAGGAGGTAACTTTTGCGGCATATTTTTGCCGTTATGAAGAGGTTTTTTTTTTTTTTTTTTTTTTTAAAAAAAGATTGTACACCATGGTCAGAAGAAAAGAAAATACGTCAGATACTCGGGAAATTCGGCCAAAGCGAACACGAAAAGTATGCTAACGACATGCTTCCGCGAAATCATGAAGAGGAGACTGTCTTGATTCTGAAAAAAACATTTTGGGAAAAAAGTTCTCTATTCAACCCAAAATGGCAGTGCTTAAACCTGACAAAAAAATGAAGAGGATTACTATAGATATCAATAGAGTGCGGACGGTTCAAATTAAAAGAACTTACCCCCAGTATGTTTTAAAGCTTGTTTTTTTGTACAAGGACTGACAGCACCAGAAGATGGCGAAATTTGAACTAGAAGTTCGTCTAAATTTGAATAAAATCCTAAAATCAGTCCGTAAATGGTCGTTTAATAAATGCGAACGAATAGAAAATCTTCAACACAACATGGCGAGGATTGAAGAATTGGACATGTCAAAAATAGATATAGTTAAACAAAAACAGCAAAAAAGAAAAATTTGCCTGTAAAATAAATCCATGTTATGGTTATGGACAGATTCATTATTATAAAGAATGTCCATTTAGAAGGCAAGAATGCTTTAATTGTGGTCAAAAAGGTCATAAGCATATGGATTTCAGAAAGCCAAAAATAAAAAGCGGGGCAAAAATGAAAAATACAGTTAACTTAACTTAAACGAAAAATACAGAAATAAAAATGAAGAGAAAGTTTGTTAAAGTATTGATAAACAATAAAAAGGATAAGTTCCAATTGGATTCCGGTTTAGATGTGACTTTGATAAATGAACAAACTTCGAAAAAAATTGGCTGGCCAACTCTCTTAAAGACGGAGAAAATTGCACATGGTATTTCAGGATATAAACCAAAATTTGTTGGTGAATGTTAAACAAATGTAACATTTAAGGAAAAAAAACTTTAGAATTAAAAGGATTCGTTGTGAATCGAACTCAGAACCTATTTGGTTTGGTTTGGATTGAGTCACTTGACCTTTTGAATCAACCTATTAATTCGATATGTTAGAGTGTCAGCGTTAATTCTAACAGCGTGGAAAATGTCTTGGGAGGTGTACAAAAACTAAAATGACTTTCAAAATTATAGAAAATGTGATGTCTAGTTTTAGGCCGAAAAGTACCTTTTGCAATCGAAGCCTCCATTAGCAAAGAACTAACCGCTTAGAATAGGCGTGTTGACCAAAACAGACTACAGTGAGTAGGTAAGTCAAACCATTAACGTGAAAAAGAAAAATACCGTGACACCGATCCTAAGTACTAATTCAGGATTGTCACCTGTGGAGTTAATGTTCGCGAGAAAAATAAGATCTGTGTTTGATAGATTGTAGCCAATGGAAGATAAAAAAAAAAAAAAACACAAACAAACTATATAAAAAACAAACAGATGCAAATTTCTATGTACCAGGAAAAAACATTTTCTTTAAAGAGTACATAAGCGGTAAAGAAATCTGAAAGGCTGGTGTCATCGATAAACGTTACACAGAAAATAAAACAATTTACACATGAACTTAAGGTTTTCAAAGAGATAACAATAGCTGTAGGAAAGATTGTGTATCCTAAAACATAGTGAAAACAAATTGTTTAACAAAAGTAGCGAACTGATATCAAAGTGTTGACATATTAATTTCTCATATATCATTTACCACCTATATATATATATATATATATATATATTTGTGTATTTTTCCGAGTGTGCGTGACGTGTGACTATACCAATGTATAATTACGATTGATTAGCCCCTTTTCTCACTTTTCCGCCAGATGATTGTGCACACTACATGAAACTTAAAGCGATGGAATTCTAACGTTCATAATTTGATATTTTTCTTGATTCTATACCAAATTCTGTTGTCGTGGCGTCGAGTAATTCTTCTCATAAGCATTTACGTTTTATGCTCTCTCTCCTTTTCTCTCTGTCTCTCCCTCTCTCTGTCTCTGTCTCTCTCTCTCTCTCTCTATATATATATATGCATGTATGACACTATGGACTCAGAGGTGCCCTCGTAAACATGTATTTAGTTGCAAGCATGATCATATGATTAAATGTGTGTGTGTGTGTGTGTGTGTATTTTGTGGATGGATGCTGTTTGAGAAAGATGTTGGTTGGTAAAAGAGAATCTCTGTAGATTTTCAGCTAAGGTTGTGAAAATTCGTCGAAGACCGTTCAGGCCGCAACTTTAAAGAGTTAAATTCTATTGTCATCCTTTTCAGAGTGTCCTGGAGATATACAGTCTGACAATATTTTTATATTTCCCGAATGGGTGGTCTGTGTTCGGAAATAGGGTGTATTTGTCGCTGCATATATACGGGTGAGATTTACAGTGAGAGAAGTCAGTTGGTTAGCGTTGACCTGACGTAACAGCAGTGGCAAGTTAAAGCTCACCTCGCAATGTCAGAAGCTGGATCGGGCAGAACAGTATTAGAGGAATGCTCAGATTTCACCTTCACTCCCTCCGTGAGCAAGTCCACTCCTTTAAATCTTGTTTTTATTCTTTTATTTTTGTGACCGCTATCTCATTAGTGTACATCTTAGATTAGACCTACAAAAACAGCAAACTTGTCACAGCGAGGGACTGGCTTACACCAAAGCGCAGTAAGATATGCACAATGTGGGAAATGCATTGTTGTAACAACAGCCGGCCAGTTGGGTCATACATCTGTGTTTGTGCGTGCGCATATACATATGTACGTGATGCATTCAATAAGTTTCCAGACTTTTCTTGTACAGGCATTTAAAATTGTCGTAGACTCTTGAAAATTCATTATGTTATTGCTATACATCTTATGAGATGACTGATCAATTTTTATGATTTCAGGTTCAAATGAATAGCTACAGCAGCAATTGGCATACACCCAACTAAAGCCTGATTGTCACAGCTGGTAAATTTCAAAAATGTAATCTCGACGTGAGGAAGAACGATATGCAATAACATTCTGTTTTAAACTTGGAAAAAATGCCACAGAAACGTATGGAATGCTTCACACTGCTTTTCGACCATCTTGCATGAATCGAGCATCAGTTTTTGAGTGGCATAAGAGATTTAAGGAAGACAGGGAGTCTGTGAGGGATGATGAGAAGTGTGGGAGGAGTAAGGAAGTCAATACACCGGAGTTGATTGGCCAAACGGTTAGGGTTAGGGTTACTATGTTGAGGTTTTAAGGGAGTTGAGGAAGACATTCCGTCGGAAGAGGCCAGCACTCTTCAAGTCGGGTCAGTGGCATTTCCACCAGGACAATGCACCAGTCCACAACTCCATCCTTGTCACAGACTATTTGAGCAAGATGGGCATCAAGACAGTTCGTCACCCTCACTATAGTCCAGACCTTGCTCCCTGTGACTTTTGCTTAATCCCTAAGCTCAGAGGCTGTCGTTATGAGACAATTGAGGAGATGAAAGAGGCTGTGACGAAGGCCATTGACACGCTCACACAAGAGGACTTCTTCCATGGGGCCTTTGAGAAGTTGTTGGAACACAACAACAAGTGCATTGCAGTCGGAGGAGATTACTTTGAAGGGGACAAGAGTTTCATGTGTGTACTATCAATAAAAGTGTCTATACGAAAAAAGTCTGGAAACTTATTTAATGATCCTCGTAAGTATATATATATATATATATCTATATAAATATATTTATATAAGTGGTATACTTATTTTTGGGCAGCTTCATATTCATTTGTTTTGATAAATTGTTTCAAGACTTCAGTGTTTAATAGTTGATAATAGCAAATAATGCAATAATATCAGTTTTAATTGTATAACTTTTTACTGGTAAAGAAAATCCTTGTATCTTTGGTTTATAAGAAGAAAATTACCTTTTCATAAAAAAATTGGTAGGGTTGTATTTATTTATGGGCAATATTGTATATAAAAAAACTTAGTCTGGCACATGATCACTTATTTATGAGCAATATTGCAGATAGTCTGAATACAAGTCGTTATAAAAACGGGCGCATCCTTTTTGAAATACTCTGTATATGTTTTCATAGTCTTAATTTCACAAAATGCACGCATTATGAATATAAACACGTATCATCTATCCATGTAGAGATGAGTTTTTCACTTTGACATCTATTCTGCCGAATTGTCACGTGCTGTCAACCACTTACAGAAGACCGTTGGGAATTTGTAAAGCCCGAAAACATATCTCGTTCATTCCAAGTTAATTCGTATCGTTTCTTCTTCTTCTTCTTCTTCTTCTTCTTCTTCTTCTTCTTCTTCTTCTTCTTCTTCTTCTTCTTGCCTTTAGCCAATTTCCTTCATTTCTTTTTATTTGTCTTGAACAAGTAATTGACTAAATTCATTCAATAAACATGACACCACCATTACAATCATTCACACACATTCTCTCTCTTTCTCTCTCTCTGTCTCTCTCTCTCTATATATATATATCTCGATGTATATATGATTGATTACTCTATTTGTAAACCTTGTACAACTTTTTAAGCAGTGCCACTGCACAAGGTAACTTTCCTCGTCTGATGATTTTTATAAAAATCCACGGAGGAGATTGACAAGAATATTCACTAAAACAGGCACCTGGTTTTTATGAATTTTATTAAAGTTTTAAAATTCTTATTGTTCTTGTTCACATATTTTAAAAATAAATTTTATTAAAATTTTAAAGCTCACCAAATACCAGGATTTAGTGGAACAATACAGAAAAAGCCCGGGATGATGGGCCCTGGGTGACCCAATAGAAGTGGGCTGTCGATGATTTGCTGGTTGTTCTACAGAAGTAGAAGTCATTAAAAGTTTTAAAGAGTCAGCTGAAAAAGCTCCTCGGTGATTTTGGATAAAGAGGACAAATCCATGGCTAGTTGCTTCTGGGATGAGATCAATTTCGGCTGGGTCATTTGAGCAGTGGAGTCTGACTTTGAAAAGTCTGAAACCCTCGATGAACCCCAAGGCGCCACTGATTATACGTCCCAGTTCACCTTAATTGTGTCCTTGTGAATAAAATTCTTATTGTTCTGATTCACACATTTCAAATGTTAATTTCATTAAAATTCTAAAATTAATTCCTACCAAAAGTATACAAAGATTTTTAATGTTGAAAAAAACTGCAAGTTAATTAGCATAAAGCGAAAATGCTGGCCAAATTCCCCGATATGTCTTTTCTCTCCTACCTAACGCACGAAACTTTCTTTTACTATTGTATATGGTTCGCTTTGGTTTGGTTCCTTTGTTTAGTGGCATATCAACATTTGTGGGTTATTTAATGCCCAAACCCTCCTTGTGGAAGAACATCAGTGATACTCTTTAACCCATGGATGGAGATATAAGGGTGTTCATAATTTTCTCAGTGGTATCAGCGATAGTGAACGTAATAGAACTATTGGGGTTGGAACTTGCTTATTTAGAGGCCACTGTCGAGTATTTTAACCATTACGCCCCATTGTATATGATTACACAATCATATTGCAATGAAAACTTATTTTGTTAAAGGAGAGTTGTGTCGTTCTTGGAGTTGCTAACATTTTCGGCAAATTCATTTCTACTCACCTCCCGACCTGTCACAAGACGCTTCGACCAAATTGCGTCAGTTTCTGTTCGGTAGATTTTTTTAAAAGACGGTGTGGGAGCAGAGAGCATTGACAAAGCAACCAGTTGGAAAACGCATGCGGTCATCTCAGTGATTGGATTCCACATACTTCCAGTACTAGAGCCTCACCATCAGATGCAATTTAGTGCCATACCCTAGACATCTTTTTGTGAGTGTGGGGTGAGCTTTTTCCTCTCTGCTAAGAATACAGTAATCTGATTCTAAGCCCCATCAGCAGGTGGTCAAACCGGATACGGTTTAACAAAAAAAAAAAAAAAAAGAAAAGAAAAGAAAAGAAAGAGAAAAAAGGAAAAAAGCATGAAATAAACCAATTTGGATGGTTGTAAACTCTCATTTTGCCAAAATTTAATTAGAAAAATCAACATCTTTAAAGCTTTTATGAAAAGGAACAAATACTTCCGATATGCTCGACGAAATAATTTGAGCCACTTCCTTTTTGGCATCGAGGATTTTGTACGTAAAATATCAACTGAACTCATTTTATATATCAATCGATACATCTGGATACATTTTCAGTATCGTAATTAGATTCCCCTGGTGTTTTGGGTCTTTCACTATCATATATCCTTCTTCAGTTAACTTAGTTGGGACAAACCTATCTTGTGTACAGCTACGTCTTAATCCACGGTTTTCTTATTTTGTCTCCCATATAGTCATTATAAACTGTAAGCACCCATTTTATTTAGATGCTGGATTATCTCCCTTGTTTTTTAAATAATTACTGCTAATGACCGCTTGAAGCCTTTGCCAAAGCAACATGGGTTAATATATTAAAAAGGCGGAAAGACATTCTCTTTTACGTACAGGATGTCTGGATTCGTGCTCTGTATAACAGTCGTATGAAAGTCGAGTTCAAATCTCGTAAGAAGCTGTTTGCGTTTCACTTCGTGCTAATACCCTTGGGAAAGTTATAAATCCATCTATTCTCTCCCGATCAATGAGTAACTAACTAATATGATTGATTGAGTTCTCTAATCTTAGCAAAGTAATCAATCTTGGAGAAGAAAAAAATCAGAATTAAAACCAGCTTAAAAACTAAGCTTGTGTTTCATCCTGTCCATAACGGAGGGGTTGGGTAAATACATACATACATACATACATACATACATACATACAGGATACCTTAAGGACAATATCTGTCTCGTCCTGGTCCGGAGTGGTTGCACCTGAAAGGGTCCTATCTATGGGTCAAATAAAACTTTGACATTTAAACTGAGTGCAAACAAATGACTCATGCTGACCTGAATTGTTTGAAATAGAACTGTTTGATCATTTAACTGTATGTAAACAAATGTTTGATGTTTAATTGAATTGTTAGTATTAAATAGCAATACTTGAAAACATTTAACTATGTGCGAACAAATGATTAATTGTAAAAAGAATTATTCATAGTGGATAGAAATAAGTGAAATCATTTAAAAAAGAAGCTCAGGCTCGTTTAAAAATGTTATCTACAAAATGTTTTTGAAATCATATATTTAATATATATGTATAAAAAAGGATTTGACATTAAATAACCTACAATAGTTGATATGCCATAAAACAACAACAACAACAACAACGACGATCTCTTCTTAAATATCTGTCTTTCACAAACTTTTATATCTCTTAGAAATTTCACACACACCAATGTATGATAAAGATATTTCTGAGAATACAATTTCATTTTCTCTTTTTATATCTAATTTCATTATTTATTGTCCTCTTTATTTAGTTTGCCCAGATAACAGAATTTGTTGTTAATTGCACATAATTCTTCATGTGTTTATTCTTATAAGAAAACATCATTTTTCCATCCATAATTCTTTCACAGTACATGTAATAGACAACTTCATTTTACAATCAATAAATTTTTACTCAATATACAACTTCAATAAGAACCTTCAAAAGAAACATTCTTATTAAATCATTTGACGAATCTGATCTTTTTATGTGTAATTAATTCTCTTACAATATTTTTCAGTTCCTGTTTAATTGTTCCTATTCATTCCCTGCTCTAGATATGCGGGTGATGTAATGGATACGATATGCGGAAATCGAATAGCCGAGCCGAGTTCAAATTCTATTCGGGATTGTGTACGTTTACCTCATGCTAATGCTCTTTAAAAAGGTAAGGATCTATTTTTTTCTACATCCAACTCTGGATAAAAAGTAAGTTCTCTGGCCTTGTAGGGTAAGTAGCCAAGAAGAAATCTGATTTAGTCTCTTTACTTAAAGGCGTATCAATCCTTGTAGAAGGACAGTAGTGATACTAGTTAACCAATAACTGAGGGGATAAAGGGGTTCATGCCTTTCCCAAGGGTATTAGTCCGAAAGTGAATGTAGTAGTAGCTCTAATGGAGTTCGAACTCACTTACATCGAGGCCGCAATCAAGCACTAACCATTACGCCACGGAGACTTCCCAATATCCCAGTATTCAAAATAAGAATTTGATGTTCCTAATGTCGTCCGAAATTGTCTTCAACTTTGTTTTAGCAGTTTCTGTGACGACATAAAACCAAGCTTCATCAGCTCTTGCTTCTCCTTTGGATAACGTTGATGATGTAGGTTAGGAAAGGGAAACTGCCGGTTATACAAGATTACCCAACTCCGTTTCCCGCGAGATTAACTTGGTGTCCGATCAAGAAACACCTACACAGGAACCCACACTTTCTTCATGAAATAGAGAACAAACTGGTTGATGTGTAAGCCGTTATATTTGGTCAAATTTCTCACACTGCTTTTCTTGTTCTCTTTCAACACAATCCTCTTTATTTTTCTGTCAATGTCTTCCAATTTTTGTTCTTTCTTTCTTTCTTTCTTTCTTTCTTTCTTTCTTTCTTTCTTTCTTTCTCCACCAACATTTCTTTATTTTTTCTCTTTTTCTGTCTTTCACTTGGGTTATGTTTAGCTTCTCTTTCAATCTCTTTCTTTCTCCCCCTCTCTCTCTTTATATATAGATAGATGGAGATATGTGTATATATACTCTAATATTACGCCCTGTCTCTCACTATGCCAATCTTTTTCAATCTATCTATCTAAAATATATTTTCTAAATTCCCAGCCTCAGTCACTCTCTTTGTGTGTGTGTGTGTGTGTGTGTATGTGTGAGTGAGTGTGTGCGTGTGTTGCTCCAATCTCTTTTTCTATTTAGCTTTACGTTTACTGACTCTTTCTCTCTCTAACCTTTCCCTATCTATCTATCTATCTATCTATCTATCTATCTATCTATCTATCTATCTATCTATGTGTGCGTATGTGTGTGAATGAGGCATTATATTTTCCTCTATTCAATCCTTTAATTTCTTTCTTTCTTTCTTTCTTTCTTTCTTTCACATAAAGAGCTAAAAATGTGTATTTTTTCCAAGTGTCTTTTAGCCGATGGCCATAAAGACAAGTCTATACCACACATTCTCCAACATTTCCCAGTTTTTCTCTTCTTTCACTATAAATGCTAGAACACTCCTGCCTTCACGTACCCCCGGACAAGTCATAATGTACTGAATCTTGTCTCTACGGTTGGGTTTTGATATTTTTTCTTTTTATCATTTTCCTGGTTTACTTTGCCATTTCGTTTATTTTCGACGTTTATTTATTTCCTATTTTTTTCATTTAGTTTTATTCCATTTTTATGCTTCATATTTTTTTCAAACCAATCCTCTATTTTTTAGCTTTTAGCATTTTCTCTGCCATCCAAATTTCATTGTTTCCATCTTGTTAGCTTCTTTCCTTTCTTTAATTCCAAGATCTCTTGTCTCTTAATTTCTTCATTTCTCTCTTTGACATTTTTTTCTGTTTCTTGTTCGTCTCTTTTCACTTCTCCTTCCTTCCTTCGTTTTCTCTTTCTTTCTTTCTTTCTTTCTTACCTGCATCATCATTTTTCTTAGTTGTAGAATTATTTAAGGACTGCAATTCCTTTCCTTTTCTTCTTTGCGATATGTTTTTTTTTTCATTATTATAATTTTTTCATCTTTGCTCTGATTTTAATTCTATCTATATATCTATCTATCTATCTATTCTACTACCGTTTCGTTTTTCTAAATTTTCTTTGTTTGATTTAGTTCCTTTTAAAAGTGCCTGTTTTTCTTTTCCTTCTAACCTTTTATGCATCCCTCTTTCCTATTTCTGGTGTATTTTTGTTGTGTTTCTGCGCATCATTCAAACCAGTATACATAAGTAACATTATATATATATATATATATATATATATATATATATATATATATATATGTACATATATATGTATGTGTGTGTGTATGTACGTGTGTATATGTTAATATATATATATGTATGTATATATATATGATGCTGCATATGAATATACGTATATGTGTATATATGTATGTTCACACTCATAAATATAAATGCACATTTTCGCATATTGTATTATATGTTTTATGCTTAGTTCCCGTTATATATATATATATATATATATGTGTGTGTGTGTGTGTGTGTGTGTGTGTGTGTGTTTGTGTGAGTTTGTCTATGTATATGTATGTGTATGTTTACAAATAAATTTATTTTAATACTTAGGCATGACAATATGAACGGGCGCAAAAACACGTCAATAGACACATACATGCACACATTCACGCACACATACATACACACACATACATGCACACACATATATGATCTTTAGTCAAATGTGACTTGGTGGGAAGTTGGATTAATGTATACGCAACCACATATACACGAACATATACACGCTCAGGTAGACGCTTAAATATGCACATATACAAACACCTATCAACATATGCAAACATGCATACACACACGCACACAAATCACCACAAATATAAATATACGCAAGTATGCAAATATTCACATACGTATATGCATATCCCCATATAGACACATGCATACATACGCAAGTACACGAGCATACACACATACACACATTCTAATAGAGGAAACATCATTATCCATTGAAGGTGTTTAACGTATATTTTCCAGTTTATCTCTTTATTGATTTCCTTCAGTTCAGCTATCAGAACTGAACGTGCTTCAGTGGGCACTTTATATTGATAGCCAGTCTGGCTTCGGCTATATCAGTCGGTTTTCGAGTTGATGTAAAAAAGATTTTGAAAGCTAAAATTAATGGCCGTTTTATCTACACAGTAAATTCGTGTTACATAATTCGTGTTACATAATTAACAAAACAATTCTTGTTCTGTCGGCAGAGATTAGAATAGGCTGTTCCTTTCTCCTGCAGAGGAGTAGGACTCCCTCCTATTTCTGTCTTATGTATTACACTAAACTGTACCCGGTATTGAGGCAGTAGTTTTCGAGTGCAGAGACATCACTTTACCATTACTGTCACGTTTACTCTAGGGTCCTATCTATTGATCAATAATATGTTTTTTGAAAATTATGTTACAAATGATTATTATCATAAATTACTTAAAACCCTACTACTTATGATTGCCTGAAATACTGGAAAACATATAATTGTGTTCATATCATTAGTATTAGATAAAAGTACTTGACGCCATATAATTAAGAGAAAACAAACGGTTATTATTATCAAATAAGAATAATTACTCGAAGTTATCGATATAAGTTGGTGACCATAGTTGAGGGCGGCCAGAAGGCTCCCTTTTCAAAAGATACTACACCGAGGTGTAGGGGAGGGCACTGCTTCTTTCTCTGTGTTGCTCCACTTTACCTTTGATACGTACCTTATATTGTTAAGTGTTAAGCAAGGAGGTATCAAATACCATTTTTAAAGTCTTTGGTATGACGCGACCTGGGATTGAACCAAGGTCTCACTGACCATTGGCGAACACTCTACCCATAGACCAATGAGCCGGTTTATCTATATAATTGCCTCAAAATAACCATTACACTACAATTGCTTATGTATATATATATATATATGTATGACGTTCGTATGAGTCCATTGTAGGTATACATGGGTGTGTGCATGTTTGTATTATATACGTATGAATGTATGTACGTATGCATGAGTGTATGCATGTATGCTAGAGTGTGTAAGAGTGTATGGATGTATGTATGTATATGGATGTACGTGTGAATACGCACATATGCGTATTGACCTTTGACAGACCGGTTAGTTTGTGCATTTCATAACAGGACATGCAGCTGTGTCTTAAGGTCAACAAAAGACAGCAGAAATGCCACGTGAATTGCGTTGGTGGAAAACTGGAAGAAGAGTGTGTAGGCGTCCGAAAATATATAACGATAGAAGTTTTCAACCCAAGCGGTCGGTCAGGGAGAACAGTCAGTCAGCCAGCTGGGTCAGCGGTAAGCAGTAAGTAGTCTCGCCGTTTGGATGCTAACCTTTTCCTGACTCTCACACAACTATTTCAACCTTTCGAAGTAAATAAACAAGAAGCTTATATTTTCATATACAAGTGTTATTACTTTTCAATCTGATATACAACATATGAGTGTGTGTATGTTTGCTTGTATGTATGGTCATGTATGTTTATGTGTGAATATTTGTGTGTATGGGCGTATCACCCAAACACATGCATTCACACATATAAGTACATTTATATATTCATATACTCGAAGTCGCACGTATACATACAAAGACTGTATGGATGTACTGACGCCTTTTACAATCCTTCAATTACACTGGTTTACAAAGAAATTGAGGCAAGCACAAAAATACCCGTTTTTACCTAATTTGATTGTGCTGAATTCAAATTTGAAATCCGTTTTTACTCATCACCTCTATTTTTTTTAGATATGCATAGTGTGCATTTTGTGCATATACGGTACATAAAGGCGTATATGAATTCAGGGTTAATTCTAATACTGTGAAACTTATGGCTTATTTTTTAGTTATTATGCACTAAATGTAAGTGATAACATTATATATATATCAAGACGGATTTTGACAGTTAAGGCAGCAGATCTCAATCCACACTGTGGCAGTCATTGGAAGAGGTTGTCTCGCAGGCGGCGCAGGAGGTTGGTCTCCCTCAACTATCGTGTTACACATCTTTTGGGTTACTAAATATTAGTATTACATTTTCAAATGCACATTTAGCTTTACTTTGTTATATTTTCAGATTCTCCAATAGCTTCAAGCACGTCAAAATGTCGAGGATGGCTAATTCTTTCTGCTACGTGTGTTGGGACTTCACAACAGTTGCACAGCGTCGAACCATCACTTCCCTCTGCAGAACCGCCTACTTTCACTATTTTGACTGTAAAATTGGTGATCAGGACAAGTCTTGGGCTCCACACATCTGTTGTAAACCCTGCTATAATGGACTAACTGCATGGTTTAATGGCAAGAAAGCGGATTTCAACTTTGCAGTCCCGATGGTTTGGAGAGTGCCGCGAAACCACGCAGATGATTGTTATTTTTGTTTAACTAATATAACTGGTTTCAATGCATCTTCTAGGAAAAAGATCAAATATCTCAACCTTCGATCTGCTATGAGACCCGTTCCCCATTCAGATGATCTTCCTGTACCCACACCTCCTGTAAATAAGGATCTTCTTTCCTCATCAGATGAAGAAATGCCTTCAAGGGAGGATTCTGCCGAGTCAATATCTTTGGAAGATATTGAGTCTACATATTCAGAAACAAGTGGCAATGAGCCACACTGGATCATGCAAGAAGACCTGAATGATCTTGTTCGTGATTTGTATCTGTCAAAACAGCAGTCATAGCTCTTGGCTTCTCGGCTTAAACAGTGGAACCTAGTCCAGGAAGATGTAAGGATCACCAGTTTCAGGAATCGGAACAAATAAGGTCATTGGTCTTCTTATGGGTATGCAAGCGGGCTTCACAAAGTACTGTTGTTTTCTCTGTCTCTGGGATAGTCGAGCTGTATCCCAGCATTACAAGAAGAAAGACTAGGGGTCTAGAAGCACTTTGGTTCCTGGCGAACACAGCCTCAAGGAGAATCCTCTGGTGGACATGAATAAGGTGCTTCTTCCTCCTCTTCACATCAAGCTTGGTTTGATGAAGGATTTCGTGAAGGCGTTGCACAAAAATGGTGCTGCCTTCCAACACTTGTCTACTGTGTTCCCAGGTCTTAGTGCTGCTAAGCTCAAAGAGGGCATCTTTGTCGGACCTCAGATCCGAGAAGTGCTGAAGGATACTGATTTTGAGGAGCTTCTTAAATTAAAAGAACCGAGAGCATGGGAAGCATTCAAATCAGTCTGTAGTGGCTTCCTTGGTAACACACGCGTACCAGATTACCAAGCCTGTATTGAGAAGTTGCTAAAGTTTTACGAGGATATGGGGTGCCGAATGTCACTCAAGATTCATTTTCTCCATTCCCACCTCAACTTCTTCCCGCCAAACCTTGGAGCAGTGAGTGATGAGCATGGAGAAAGATTCCAGCTAGACATTACGAAGATGGAGAGCAACTATCAAGGCAAATGGAACCCCGGCATGATGGGAGACTTCTGCTGGATGCTCTTGCGTGACATCCCGGAGGCAAAATACACCAGATCTTCTAAGAAAACACACTTTTGACTGTCTGCGGTACTATGAATTGTATAATTGTGTCATCCAAGTATATTGATTCAATTAGTGTTCTTTATCTATCCTGTTTTATCTGTTATAAGCTGCTGCAACTCTTGAAATATGCACATATATTTTCTGTTTATACTGAAATGAGACTACTTAAAAGCCAGAAAACTAGAGATGATAGAGCAAAACTATTTATAAATTTGAATTCAGCACACCCAAATGAACAAAAAACACCTATCTCCATTCTTGCCTCAGACCAAAAATTTATTTTTGTAAACCAGTGTTATTAGCGAAAATGTCATCAATAATCCGCCTGTAATGTTGGACCATTCCACTATCGATGAGATCCAAAAATCTATTAAAGAGATTAATTCTGGAAAAGCACCAGGTCTTGACAATATTCCTTCTGAGACCCTCCTTTAAGCTTGCAACAGAGATTCATTATCTGATATCAGACATTTGGTTGGATACTCCTGTCTTTCTAGAATGTGTTGACGCAATTCAAATTTCATTTTTCAAAGGAAATGGATCCAAATCCGTTTTTGGAGATCACAGAGGTATAAATCAGATTGAAGCGGTTGGTAGGACTTTTGCAAACTTTTACTTAATCGGCAAACAAAATGAATACGCTCTTCTGTTATTCCGGAAAGTAGTTGTGGTTTTAGGTCAGGTCAGGATTTGATTCGGTAAACTTGGATGCCAACCTCGATTCGACAGCGTATGCGTGCAACCCCCACGTGAATTAAAAGCTCTTGTTAGCTAGTAACGGGGTTAAACAAGATTATATTCCCGTCCAAATCTTTTTTCCGTGTAGTTTTCTGTAACTCTCTCATAGGTTTTTCAAGATTGTGACTTCAGAATCTACATTTTCTTCAGAACCACAGATAAAGTCTTTGATCTAATATGCTTCAACGGAAAATCAACGACTTTCAGACCCTTGTTCGAAGATTTTCCAGACTCTCTATGCAGACTAAGCTGATCTCTTTGCTCACACCGTAGAAGACATGCGAGGTATTATGGAACTCTTATGCAGAACAGACACTTTCCATCAGTTTGAAGACGACTAAGGTCATATTCTCTCCAGCCTCGAGGCAGTCCTATGTCGAACCTAATATCTTTGTCCTGAGCACAAAATTGGATGTGGTTGATTTTTTTATATAATTAAGCAGCATTCTCTCTTGAGACGGATCCCTTGATTTTGAAATAGATCTAAGGACAGAAAAAGCCAGCGAAGCCTCCAGAAAGCGTGAAAATCGTGTTTGTTTATAAATCGTATGTTTCATCTGCCCTTTTACGATCTCCGGAGACTTGGACAACATATCATCGTCATATCAAAGCCTTGAAAAGATTCCATTAAGCTTTTCTTTTCGAATTACCCCAATCTTGTCACCCATTGGTTCAAAAACGAGGCAAGGGAGGTTAACATCTTATCCCATTATTACGAATCTTTTTCGAAGGATGTAAATTTAATTTTAATGACGATGTACAAATTTAGTCGTACATAGTTGAGCTAAAACCACTACATTTGATTTAACACACACACACACACACACAGACAATAAAGTAAAAGGAATGAATAGGAAAGCCAAATGGACTTACTGGCTGTTGGACCGAAACAAGAAAAGTTGTACAAAACAAAAACAATTTTTTTTACAAAAATACCAATATGGTGTCTGAATTAAAATTTCTTTTTTCTTTTTTTGTTTCAAATTTCTGACGCTTGGTTGTCATAGGTTGGGAATAATTTTCTTTACTCTTCCAGTTTGATGTATCCTTTTCTTTTTGGCTTCTTGACAATTCTGAAGGATAGTGTTCTGAGGAATTAAACATTTTTCGTTAAATTTCTTCAACTGTCCTTGTAATGCAATTGAGCGGCTCATAGAAAATTGAATGAATAAATGAATAGATAAATCAATAAAGCAAACAATAGTCGTTGAATAGCAAGGCCAAAAATGACTAAGGAAGATTGGAGGTCCGAAATCTTGTGCGCATGCGTGGTGCGTGTAGAAGTTGATGTTTCTGCTCCCGACACGACAGGCGGAAGTGAGAGGGACAACTTGCATTCTTTCGTGAGTAGACAGTGAGAAGTGATAAGGTGAAGACGTTAGTAGAAAACGAGCCACGAAGATGTAAGGAGAAGAAAATTTATGAGCTCCAAATTCTAGGGCACCCCAAAGGGGGCGTGAGATCCAGAGGACAAGCCTGTTAGAACCAGGAAAAAATTCTAGGTCCGTGTCTGTTTATCTTTTTCTCACTAGGACATGTTGCTTATTATTGTCTAGTTGATGATAGTCTCATGCTTCTATACGCCCTTTCTTTCTCCTGGCAACTGCTTGTTACCTCGTAGTAGATAAACTTTTGGTGCATGTTTAACAGAGTTTCGCATTTGTCAACCTGTTACCACTGCGAAGTCACAACGGAGATCTAAAGTCTCTTTAGTACCGTTACGGTAAATTCTTTCTTCTTGAAAAAAATGTCCCCCAAAACTTTCTCATATTGAGTAGGAAGAATTCAGCAACTTTTCTGTTTCCTTCGGAAAGAAACCAATTCTAGGCTTCTCCTCTACCATGGAAACCAATTAACTCTCACTTAGCAAATTGTAAATTTTACACCGTTCCTGGTAGATCGGTAGAGTCTGTATAAAAGCAGACCTTGCTTTCAACCCTTCTCTGAAGAACTGATTGTGGGGCCCGTGAAAAAGCATACCCTGGTTTCAGCTTTTCATCAACTGACAGACTGAGAGGCTAAAAAACCCTGTCCAGTCATTTAAATACCCACAAAGGAATAGTGACGATCCAACTTTGAAATAAGCCAATGACATACGAGCTATTTTAACTGCCGATTTGCAAATTCAAAAATTTCTTTGGAGGATCCTAAACATCGAGTAGCAGTCCTGAACATCTGACACTATTGTTTTTCAGTGAGCTAGGACATTTAGTTTTTAGAAGCTCCTTATATGTAATGAGATGCGTTACCAAGATGAAAGATGTTAGGTTACTTAAACAGCAGTTTTTCGGAGAATGACAACGTAGTAAACGACGAAGACATAAACGTTAGAAATATCTTAAGGATGTCAAAACAATCTGAAGGCGCTTGTGGAAGATTACTAGCAGATGATAGAAAATAGATAAGTTTGGAAAAACGAGTACATTATTCCGGGCATTTTTCCGCCAGAACATTTGTGGTAGGGTTTGTTGGTTTCTTTGTCCAAAGCCAGATTTGTTTGTCATATAAGATCTCAAAGCAAACAACCACAGACTGATATTACACAGGACCTTCCTCAGCAGTCTAATAGTAATTCGTGTCAATTCTTTGACAAAGAACGTGAGTCTGCAGCAGATTTGAGAAGGCATACGCGAATGTATAGAGTTTGTGTCAACGCCAAAGGCAGTTCTTTTACGTCAGGGCTTACGTGCAGAGGCTTTCTGCGGACTGTCTGGCATCCGAGCTTGACTGTCAATGCTCCATGGCAGACTTGAGGCCGAAAGACCTCTGCCTTTGGGTGGGCCACCTGCGGGTGGGCGAGCTGCATCACTGACACTTTTGTCACCTTTGTATAGCACTGAACCTTGCTGTCCAGTTTAAGCTATAATCAGGCATACGTATTTGGACCCAGATTTGGGTCCATGTCCAGCTAGGCTCATCCGGCCCACATTGCATCAAGTAGGCCGATGACCAGCATAGTCAAGCAGGGCTCGAGCCTCGGCTCGTGTCCGACCTTCCATTCCCCTAAATCCACACTCTAATCGACCTTCAGGTCATTGACTTCGTATCAAGTCCTGTTTGGTGGGAGGCAGAGACAAATATCGACTAAGAAGGGTGAAGTTGGACTGAGGAACTACATGCGTTCCCACAAGCGGTTTTTGAGGGAGATAGCCTTCTACTGTATAGAAATGGCAATCACTATATATATATATATATATATATATGTGTGTGTGCGTATGTATGTGTGTGTTTGCCTGCGTGTTTACGTATATGTGTATACATATATATATATAAATTCTAGAATGTATATATTTATATGTGTGTATGTTGGTGTGTGTGTGTGTGTGTGTGTGTGTGTGTGTGTGTGTGTGAGAGAGAGAGAGAGAGAGAGAGAGTGTGTGTGGAATACCAGTACAACTTACAGTTTCACGGTTAGGATAACCGTGAAACTGAGTGTTAAAATGCTAGTGGTGCAATGGTATTCGTCATTGGAAGCGGTCTTAGCTGTTTGCATTTTATATAGCGCTAATGCCTCTTGGGAAAGGTATGAATCTATCTCCCTCCAGCTTTGGGTCAATAGTAGGGCAGACTGAGCTCTTTAAGCTTGGCAACTGGTGTAGAAGAACGAAAACTATGAATTCAAGCCTGTTAAACTTTGCTAAATATTGACCTTGTGTCTCATCCTGATTTTGCAGAGGGTTTGGTAAATACAAATATGTACTTTTTATAATTGAAATATATATGATTCTTCTCTATATTATTGTGTGAATATTTTTTGAGACTTAGAAGCATGTTTTGCATCAAATTTCAATCATTGAATATATATAATTCTATCTGTAAATAGATTCCTGAGAGATGTTTTAGTCACCACAAACGTTTTTTTTAATTTTCCCAGTTAGATCTTTTAATAATCTTTACCAACCAGATACACGAGGTTCGGTTTTTACTTTATTCGTTGAAAAGTCAGCAAGTACCAATTCAGAAGTTTGAATTAATTTTTAAAAACCGTCGGCTAAATTCTGCATCGTCACAGGTTTTATGATTAAAATCTGGAAGAGAGAGGTCAGCTAAAATATCGGGAAAGTTTTCAAAAATTGGTAAAAATCAAAGACGGAAAAATTATTGCTGGGGCAAAATTATTCGATTATTTTGCACCCCCCCCCAAAAAAAACAAATAAAAAACAAAACAAAAAAACAAAAACAAAAAAAGAAAATCTCATGAGGTCTGATTAAAATTTGAAAAAATGGATTAAGTAGAAATTGAAAACTAGAAAGGAAAACTAAAAAGTAAAAATCCTGACTGCAAACAAATACAGTTTTAAAGAACTTTTCCCTGGTATTATCTGTAATTTTTAATTTTCAAAGAGGTTAGATTAAAAAGTGGAATTAAAACGGAGAAACACATGACAATCAACGCACAACAAAGACGGTTAAGTCGATAATCCTTGCACAATTTTTCTGAAAGCTAAAAATAAAATGAAAGAATTATAATGTGGACAAATGAACAAAGATACAAGAAAAAGGAAAACACAAATGAAAATTGAAGAAAAATAATTCAAAGAAAATAGTCGAGACGTTTCGTACTGGAATTGAACATTCAAAATGAAAACTTAAGAGACTAATCGAAATCTAAAAAAATGAAAATGGTAGGTAGGTTTTAAAATGTCAGATTAAACATTGGCATTTGAAGACTAAATTTCAGAGAAGGGTGGTAGAGATAGGGGTTGAGAAAGTGATGGGGATGAGAGAGAGAAGGAAGAGAAAGAGAGAAAGTGAGGACAGAGAATGAAAGGGAGAGAAAGGAGGGAGCGAGAAGAAGGCCGAAAAGAAAAGAAGAGCAAAGAAAGAGTGGAAGAGAAGTAAGAGAGAGAAGATGAGAAGGAGAGGGAGTCGAGAGAAAGGAAGTGAAGGAGGAAAAGACAGGTGGTTGAAGGGAGATAGAAAAGGGAAGAATGAGATAGAAAGAATAAAAAGATGGAAAGCAAAGAAGAGAGAGAGAGAGAGAGGGGGAGGGGGGTGAGATAAAGGAAATGAAGGAGAGAAATTGAGAGGAGATGAAAGAAAAAAGAATAAGAAGGGAAGAGAAGGAAGAGAAATCGAAGATGAAGACAGAGAATGAGATGGAGAGTAAAAAAGCAAGTGAAGGAAAGAGAGGGAGGGATTTTGAAGAGAGATAGTAAAGAGATGAGATAAAGACAGACAAAGAGGGAGGGAAAGATACGGTAAGGAGAAAGATAAATAGAGAAAGAGAGTGTGGAGAGAAAAGAGAGTGGAGAGAGAGAGAGAAAAATCAGAGAGTATGTATGTGTATGTGAATGTGTATGAGTCTGTGTGTGTGTGTGTGTGTGTGTGTAAGAGAGAGAGAGAGAGAGAGAGAGAGAGAGAAAAAGAAAGAAAGTGAGAGTGTGTGTGTGTGTGTGTGTGAGTGAGAGAGAGAGAGAGAGAGAGAGAGAGAGAGAGAGAGAGAGAGAGAGATGTGAATGGGGAAGATCCATGAAGTACAAATACTTTGAAGCAATAATTAAGGAATATTTGATTCATGTAAATTTTGTCCGCATACAGGTATTTTGTAAGTATGTTTAGTTTGCTTACAATTGTCGAGCACTCAGTGAGAAGCAAAATCAATACTCCATAGACAAGCTTACTGAATGTTGACACATGTTTTATTTCTGATATGTTTTCACTGGATGGCTGAAACTGGATAGCACTATTAGCAAACAATTCACATATACGTATACATATGCATTGAAAATGTTTTCTTTGACTCGATGATTTGAAAAGTAAAATCTAATCTTATCATTTACCAAATATCCTTCTGTTCGTAGAGCCAAGGCTCAGCCATTTCCTGACCGATTCCAAATAAACTTTCAGAAATTGTTTGTCATGTTTAGAAAAGATTTTAAACTATGATAGTCTAATCATTTTTTGGTGGAATCTGTTACTTACTCTTCATGTCTCATTATCACATACCAAGAGTTGTTTACTCATAATAATAAAACCGTTGAACAGAACAAGTTTCCAGCAACAGAACATATTTTTTTTTATCCGGCAATTTAGTTTTGACAACTAAGAATAAGAACCACCATGTCACTTTCATTAGAAGATCGTTCCGAAAATATTACCTCCTTTTTTTTTTTTTTAATTATTTTTTACCTTTTTTCTCCCTCTACCTTCTTTTTGCCTCATTTTTTTCTCTCATAAAGTAGATTTTTAATGATAAGTGGGGATCTGCATTAAATTTTTTTGCGTTGTTTTTACTAAGGATACTCCGAAAATAATGCCTCCAATTTACTTCCACCGAAACTATTTGATGTCGGGAGCACAATGATACTGTTGAATAGAGCATGTTTTCAGCTACAAAACTATTTTTTCTACATTGTATCAACTATGAACTATGCATCTTCACTAGAATGGAACAAGATTCTGCATGCTACACATGAAAAAATCTGCACTACTTTGCCAGGAAACTATTATCCGTGTAGTTCCTCTTCAATCGGCTCGATTAGCTCAGATGTATGTGTTGAATTTGGCTTCATATTCCACATTTCTTTAGCCACAATTGAAATGAATTACCCATCGTCTTATTGGTCTCAAATCTACTTTGTTTTCCGTAAACATTTTGTCGGTGAATGCCAATGGGTGTCATTTCTTTTTTCTATGACACATCTTTTATTTATGTCTGACAAAATTTTGAAAGACTTCTCTCCTGGAATTTATGACATGATGAAAATATGTTATTGGCGAAAAGTTAAACCTCTATTGCCATACCACCAGCTTCTGCTTTGGCCTCATTCCAGATCTAAGTTATACCTATTTTTTAAAAGCATGTGATGGATGGTGAGCTTGATAGACACACCACTATTAGTGAGTTTTAATTCTCACAAGGTGCTCTAAATCTGCAGCCTTGTTCAAAATTTAAGTCTCGGTTATTTATTTTTTCTAATTTTTCCACATGGTGTAATGGTTAATGAGCTAGGATAACACACAATTGTCAGAGAATTAGATTTTTATTAAGTGCCTTGTAAAAATCTAATTCTCTAGCAATTCTCTGATCTTGTACCAAACTCTATGGATTTTTACTAACTTCTTGACTTTTCCTATCTTTCACATTCTCTTTTATTTTTTAAAAAAATTCTTTTTATTTCTTCTCTTCTTGACATTCTAAACTTTTCTCTCTTTTTCTCTCACCTCTCTCTTTTTTGTTGCTCTTAGAGATATATATTCAACAATATCCTTTCTCTTTCAGTTTTTCCTTTTTTATCTTCTTTTATATATATATATTCTTCTGCCCTCTCTCTTTTACTCATTTATTCTTTTCTGCGTACCTCTCTCTAACTTCTTATTCAGCCATTCTCGTTTTATCCGTTTCTCTGTCTCATACGCTCATCAGTGTTCGATAAAGGCATTTGATTGATGGAGGTTTTCTCTCATCCTGACACAAAGATAATTGCCTTCCGAGGAGAAGATGAATTTTTCCCTAAACAATTATTACAACATGTATTTTAACTTTTTTCCCTCTCAATTCTTTTTTTAATACTGAGGTCAAGAGATGGATTCCCTACATTCTTTTATTGCTCATCAGGCATGTCAGTCTTCTCTTTTCGACTTCATTAATGCAGACGATCTTCATTATGCATATGATATGTGAAGAAGCAGGTAGCATAATGGTTATCGGCGCGGAAACTGGAATGGGCGAATCGTGTTCAAATCCCAGTTGCTGCCCTTGTGTTACGCTGTTGGTAAAAAGTACCATTACGTGCTGATGTTGATGGCCCTTTCTCTCTCCGGGAAGCTAAAAGTCATCTGAACGTTGTTTTTACACTGATGACAAGAAAATTGATTTTAACGTTATGTCAGTCTGTTGGGTTATTTCATGTCTCGAGGGAAATGTAAATAGATAAGTACAATGTACGTAAATACGTTGTACTTATATATTTACATTTTTGTAGAGTTGTTTCTTTAGAATTTCTGGCGCTCAGTTATGGCAATGAACAGGTACTCTACACTTCTCCAATCTCAAGAACTGAAGCCTCACCATTAGATGTAGTTTAATGACATACCCAAGACACCCTTTTCCTTTGCAGGTGGGGAAGGTCTTATCCGTCTGAAGAGGATACAGCCAGCGTTCCCTCAGCCCATGCAACTGGGTGGGTGAGAAAAATTGAACAAACACGTTATATAGCGGGTGATATGGGTAAATTGTCGTTTAAATTACGCAAAAAGGAAAAATAACACTGACACTTCACTTTATCGGATATGTTTACCAAAATTACACGAAAATATCTTGAACAGATTAAATTCATTCAAAGGAATCACCATTGGCTTCAACGACAGCCTCCAGACGATTTCGGAATCTCTTGTAAGCCTTTCCAACTGTCTCCTCGTGTAAATTGCTTATTGCTGCTATTATCCTTGCCTTCAGTTCATCTTTGGTGTTTCACAGAGATTTTTTGGTCTCTAGCTCAACTATATCCAACACATAATAATCAAGGGAATTACCATTTGGGAACAGAAAGCGGGTGATATAGTCGCAGAAATTTTCTGACTGCAAACAATGAGTTGTCCCGCTTGTGTGGAATGGAAAGAGTACTGTATCCAGAATCCTATTTTGACAAGAATGACGCTCGTATAACATGTGTATGTACACAAGACCTGACCTTTAAAAATCGAAGCCTACAACCAAGCACTCAATGCCTCCAGTTTGAAGATAATTTACCTTCGAATGCGACTTACACTTAAACTCAATTTTTTTAACAAACTCATAATTTATTACAAATAAAATAATTAAATAGTGTAATTAATTACCATTCCAAATTATATTACAGAGGTTGACAAGAATCTCAGCAGAGCCAACAGGAGCTATATGGTCACCGACAACGTCCGTGAAATTCCCATTAACCTCCGCCAACAAATGTGGTTATCTTGGTCTCATCCTTTCATCTCCTTCCAGAAGTGACCGTTTTGAATGAGTCCTCTGTCTCTTCCAGAGATAAAACTTGTTAAAAAGCTTGTGCTATTCTTTTCTTTCAGTCTATCAATATCTCAATGTTAAGAATATGTCTATTTGTTAGGATTTGTTGAGTTTGTCACACAGGGTTCAAGTTGCTTATTGTACCTGCTGATGGTCACCTATGGGAGTCGTTAGCAGGTTCGTCGTTGCTTAATTTGGAGGATCTGTTTGGAACAATTGCTTTCAGCGTTACTTATCTTCTTCCTTTCTTTCATTTTTACTCTGTGGTCTGCTAAAGCAGCAAAATCCACCAACTGACGACTTGTTTTTTCCTGTAAATTAAGACTAGCTCCGGCTTTCTGACTGGGATTGGGTGATCCATTTGTTTCTCAAATTTCCAGAGAATTTTGTACGTCTCATTTTCTAGGATAGATTCTATTTGTTAGTAAGGTCAAATTTGAATCTTTGGCACAATTCACAGTGGATCACCTTTTCCACCCACTCATACCTACTCTTGTATTTCTTTTGTGATAGTTTGCTCCTGCATTCGCTTTAATGTGATAACCGTTTCATTTCGGTCGCTACATAATCTACACCAGATATTCTGAGTGTTATCAATTTTCGCTTTGATACAATTTGTCCTTATGGTTTTGTGCTGCAATTTAAAGAAATTCAGGTTTCCGCTTCTTAACCATATCCAGGTCATCTTGTGTGTATTATTCCCAATATTTTGCTTGAAACGTCCAAACAGTTGTTTTTCTTCCCAATTTTGTTTTCTAGATTTTGTTGTTTGTCCTTTAGTTGTTATTGCTATTACTGGCAATTAGTCTACATCAGTGATTTTTGTGTTTTCTTCGAATTGTTGCGTCGACGCGGTCCTCAATGCTGGTGTGTCCTTTTCTTCCTTCTTTTCTTGACACACATGTCTGTGTATGTTACCTCTCGGGAGTAAAGTTTTGTGTATCGTCATCAATTTCCTTCTCCTTTCGTCTGTCTGTCTGAGTTTCTCACTTGTTGATTTTAAGAATGCTCCAGAATATCTTACAATGGAGACTGCCGAGATTTTCATTCCTTTCATGAGATTTCTGCTGCAGAGCTTGGTTTCAAGAAGGTTTATCGTTCTTCTACGATACTCTTTTATTTACCTTTTCTTTCATATCTGTTTGTATTCCAATATTCCAACTTGTAATTTTCTTTTTGCCGAAAGTTTCTAATGCTTTCTTGATTCCTTCCGTTGTTTCTCCTTTCATCTTTTTTATTATCAGCATGACCCATTTTTCATTTCCAAATTCCATTCATCTATCCTGGCAGTAGATTCTTATAGTTTGTATCTAGTTCTTTTTTATCTTGGGCATAAATTTTAATATCTTTTCCTGCGACTTTGTAAATTTGTATTCATCTGTGAATTTCGTAAGTATATAATTCAATGGCATCACTGCTATAACAAATTAATGTATCACTGAAAAAAGCCTCTTTGTATCTTCACCTCTGCTTGGGTTTGTCCTCCAGCTGCTAATTCCACTTTACAGTTTTCCATAGCTTGGAATTTGGGATTGAAAAATGTGCCAGGACTTTTCTCAGTATTCTAGCCGATTTTAACAATGCTGCTGTCTTTATAGTCTCGATTCTTCCTCTAATTTCTTCTGTCTTTTTCCAAGCTTTTTGGGACCATTCTAAGAGCATCAACTTACAAGTGGAATCAATGTCACCCCCACAGTTTGGTTAGTTCTCTTGCAAGTTCCTGGCATTTATCCATCTTTTCACTTTCTTTTATTAACATTTTTATCTCAAAATCCTAGAAAAATTTATGCGTCTCATTCTCTAAGACGGATACTGGTTTGTGCATATACCATTTGTTAGTATGATGAAATCTTACTCTCTTGCACAATTCCCTTTTCCACCAAGTCATACCTAATCTTGTATTCCTTTTATGCTAGTTTACTGCATTCGCTAATCATATAATTAATTGTTTCATCTTTATCTCAACATAATCAATACTCGCAACTCTGTTGCGAAATATCAATTTTCGCTTTAATATTGGTCCTAAGTATTGCCGCTATTAAAAGAGATTTAGTTTCTCTATAAAGGTTTCCCTTTCTTAGTAATATCCAAGTCATCCCATGAGCAATGTTATTATTATTATTACTACTACTCCTTTAGAGTTTTTCACATCAGCTAAAGCTGATGATTTTTCACTGGAGTTTGAGTGACAGCAAGTCTCCTCAAGTCTCCAGTACTCTTCACAGTATTCTGGCTGTCTTCAATAATGCTGTCGTTTGGATGGTCTCCACTCGTCCGTCAACTTCCAAATCCTCCAGGCCCTTTAATAATCCTTCGATCATTGGTACAATCGACACCTTCATGTTTCATAGTTTCTTCAATTCTCTAGCAAGGTCGAGGTACTTATCCTTCTTTTCACAATCTTTCAGTTTTATTCTGTATTCAGCCGGGACAGCAAAATCGACAATATTGCAAGTTCTCTTTTTTTTGTTGATTATAATTAGGTCTGGTCTTCTGGTCGAGATTAGGTGATCCGTGTGTATGTCAAAGTCCCTTAGGAGTTTATGCGTGTCATTTTCTAGGACAGGTGCTGGTTTGTGCATATACCACTTGTTGATATGGTCAAATTTAAATTTCTTTCACATTTCCCAGTGGATCACCTTGCCCACCCAGTCGTGTCTAGTCTTGTACTCTTTCTGTGCTAATTTGCTTATTATGTAATTGATGGTTTCATCTTTGTCACGGCATAGCCTACATTTGCTATTTTGTTGCGTCTTATCTATTCTCGTCTTGATATGATTGGTTCTTATGGCGTTGTTTTGCGCTGCCATTAGGAGAAATTCAGTTTCTCTTTTAAGGTTTCCTTTTCTTAGCCAGGTCCACGTTTTGTCATGTGAGATATTGTTTATAAGTCGTTTAAAACGCCCATACAGTTGTTTCCCTTCCCATTTTTGTTTCCTGGTTATTGTCATTCTGTTATCTATCGTGTTGTCAGTATTGTTTCAGATGGCTGTAATCAGTCCTCTTTCGAGTTTTTTTATGTAGTCTCCAAGTCGTATCGATGCGTCAACGCTGTCTTCGATGCTGCTAAGTCCTCTTCCCCCTTCTTTTCTTGATACATATAGTCTGTCAACGTCGTCTCTGAGATGTAATGCCTTGTGCATGGTCATTAGTTTTCTATTTCTTTGGTCCATTTATCTAAGTTCATCTCTGGTCCACTTGAGAAAGAGTCCCGAGTATCTAACGAAGGTTACAGCCCAAGTATTTATTCCTTTGATAAGGTTTCTACTAAAGAGTTTTGTCTCGAGTAGTTTCCAAGTTCTCCTGAGATATTCTTTTTGAATTTTATCTTTCATTTGCACTTGTTTGATAGTGTTAGCCTCCAAGATTCCCAAGTATTTGTAGGTTTTGTTTTCTCCGAGCGTTCTCATCTTGTTTTGATTTGGTAGTTCTATTCTGTCAGCCGTATGTCGTTTGCCACTTTTCATTACAAGCATGGCACATTTCTCTATGCCAAATTCCATTCCTATGTCTTGACTGTATATTCTAACTGTGTTTCTAGTTCTTTTTCATTTTTTGCAAATAGTTTAATGTCATCCATGGACATTAGGTGATTGTTCTTTTCTTGTGATCTACTAAGTTTATATCCGGCAGTGCATTTTCTGAAGATGTGGTTAAGGGGCATCACAGCGATTATGAATAGTTAGGGTGATAGTGCATCTCCTTGGAAAATCCCTCTTTGGATCTTTATTTCAGCCAAGCTTTTCTCTCCTGCTGTCAATTCAACTCTCCAGGTTTTCATGGTTTTCTCAATGATGTTTATGACTTCATGTGATATTTTGAATATTTTGAGACACTTCATTATCAAGCTTTGCGGGACCATATCATATGCCTTTTTGTAGTCAATGCAGGCCATAGCAAGTTTTTTTTTCGTCTGGTCTTGCTTTCGCTTAGGATGTGTTGATCTATGTAGAGTAACTCTGCTGTGCCTCTGGATCCGTTGCGGCAACCTTTCTGTTCTTCAGGGAACAAACCACGGCTTGTTAGGGAGTAATAGATCTCTTCCCTTATTTGTGCTGTTAATATTTTCCACATTATCGGTGAGCAAGTTATGGGTCTATAATTGTTTGGTTAGGGTCCTTTTGGATTAATGTGGTCTTTCCTTTGGTCATCCAGTCAGGTACTTGTGCATCTTGAAAGCATCGGTTCATTTCTAGTGCTAGTCTGTCGTGAATGGAGGTGAATTTCTTGAACCAGAATCCATGTATTCTATCATGGCCTGGCGTTTTCCAGTTTGATATCTTTTTTAGTGTCTTTTTGAGTAGTTCGATGTGTATTTCCCCTTTCGGGCCTTCTTTGAGTCCTTCTAGTTCTCTCGTCATAGTATTTATCCATTCAGATTTTTCGTTATGCTTTTTTGGTTGCCATATTTTCGTCCAGAAACGTTCGGTTTCTTTGGCGTCCGATTGTTGGTATGTTTTTGTGTCATGCCCCCCCCCAGTTGTTGCTAGAATTTTCTTTCGTTGTTTTGGAATGTCCTGTTTTGGAATGTCCTGTTTTGTCTGTATACACGTTGTCGATATATCTTTAATCTCCCTTCTTTCGCCAGAAATTTCTGGTTTATTTCCTTAAGTTGTATTGTTATTTTTCTCGTGTTGTCTTCTCCATTCTCTTCCCACATATTCCAGGATCTTTTTGTTTTACCATTTTGGCCTGTTTTCGTAGATTTTTTTTATCTGTGTTTCCAGTCGAATTTCCCATCCTGGTTTTGACTGTTTCTTCGTGCTTATTGAGGGGATCCCAATTTTCTCACACACTAATTTCACCCCTGCATGGATTAATTCGTTTAACTCTGTCATACTATTCGTTGATATGTAAGGTAGTATTTGATTTATCGTGTTCGTTTCTGCTCTAAGTGTTCTCCATTCTATGTTTCTTAATGATGGTAGGTTAGTCTTTTCACTATTCATAATTCTCTTTACATTTTCTACATTTGTCTTTTTGTTATATAGTCATCTACACGTTCATTCAGCATCACAACGACACCATAATTAAGACGCATGAAGAATTAAGATGCATGATAAAAACGCAGGAAGGACTTTTTTAGAATTACATTTACCTCTCACTTTATTGCAAGGGTTCGAAAGGTTAGCATGTGAGAGGATGCTGGAGACCGAACATAAACTTCATATTTTGACCCCACTGTTATGACCGTCACGTTGTGTCGTTCTTCTCCTGATGTTGGGGTCCACTCCATCGGGGCTTTCCGAGGGCCCCCTCGGTCGGGTGTGGCTTTCTCTACCACATCTGGTCTCTAACCCTCTGGGAGTCTGCTGGCAACTGCATCGGGGGTTTTCCGAGTGCCCCCTCGGTCGAGTGTGGCCTTCCTTACCACATCTCGTCTCTAACTCTCTGGGGTCCGCTGGCAACTGCATCGGGGGTTTCCGAGGTCCCCCTCGGTTGGGTGTGGCCTTCCCTACCACATCTCGTCTCTAACCCTCTGGGAGTCTCCTGGCAACTGCATCGGGGGTTTCCGAGGTCCCTCTCGGTCGGGTATGGATTTCCATACCACATCTGGTCTCTACTGTCTGGAATTCGACTGACAACTGCTCTGGGACCCAAACTCAACTGAGTTAAATAATAACTCAACGCCCACACGATCGCCTACTGGATCTTTGAAATCGAATGTTTAATCGTCATCAAGCGGAAATAACTGTCATGCAGTTCAGAGGTTACTCTCTTCCGGTGCATGACTGTAACGGCAGAATGGGACCTTCACCTTTTCCCATATCATAAGCCTTAATCCGCCCATGCAATCTCTTTCGATTACTGGCCGCTGGAATGTGTCACTTCCTTCCGGTGTATTACCTTGGAATAGTATTTTTAGGCCGGGTCGAGGGTCAAAATATAACATTTTGTTCTTGTAATAGTGTTTCTTCAGGGTCACTTGGTATTGTGGTGATTTTATTTTCTTAAGTTGGCAGTTCATTTCTGGTATGTTGTTTTTGGTTGGCGTCACTTGATGTGACTGGTATTGTATTGTCTTGTTTCTGTGTTTTCTGGTGTATTTCTAGTATTTCAAGGTCAGAAAACCATCCCTTTTTTATTATTGTTCTAACTTGATCGGCAACCCTTTGGCTTGTTGTCTGAAAACTAGCACATTCTTGCCAGATCTCTATCATTCTTTTCCGATAACCTCTTCGTTAAGGGTTGCTCTTAAAATAGTAGTGTAGTGCAAGTTGATTGTCTTCTCTAGTCCATGTTTTGCATTTTGGTCTCTGATCGTAGTAGTTGCTAATGTCGTAATTCGGGTACCTGAAAAGAGAACAACAAATTATTATTATTATTATTATTATTATTTTATTCTTTTGAGATTTTTTCGCACCAGCGTTAGCTAATAGTTTCTCCCAGGAGTTTGAGCGACAGCAAGTCTCTTCAAGTCTCCAGAACTCTTCTCAGTATTCTGGCCGATCTTAATAATGGTGTTGTTTGGATATTATTATTTTACTCCTTGTGAGGTTTTTACATCAGCTGACGCTGGTGGGCTTTCACTGGAGTCTGAGTGACAGTAAGTCTCGCCAGATTTCTTCTGAGTATTCTGGATGATCTAAACGATGCTGTAGTTTGAATGATTTCAATTCTTTCTCCGATTTCCAGCTGTTCCAACCCCCTTTCCAATTTGTTCTTCTGAGTTTCTCTTTTCTTTCTTTTTTCCCTTCATCTCTACATGTTTAATTTTGTCCTTTTCCAATTTTCCCAAGTACTTGTAGTTTTCCTTCTCTCCGAGTGTCCAAATTCATTCTTTATTTTGCAGTTCTATTTCTTCCATTGTTTCTTTTTTCCCACTTTTCATTATCAGAATGGTGCATTTTTTAATGCCGAATTCTATTTGTGTATACTGGTTGTATAGTCTTATTGTTTTTTAGGCTCTCCTGTTCTTTTTTATTTTTTTACAAATACCTTTACGTCATCCATATGCATTATGTAATTCATTTTTGCTTGTGATTTTGTAAATTTTTCACCCTCTGTACAATTCCTAAGTATGTGGTTCAGTGGCATCATTGTCATAACGAATTTCAGTGGCACAAACAAATCTCCCTGGAAGATGCCTCCTTCGATTTTTTAAATCTTTGTTAGGGTTCAACCTCCAGCTACTAATTCCAGCTTCTAGTTTTCCATCGAATTCGTAATAAAGTTAATGATTTTATCGGATATTTTGTACATTTTAAAACATTCAATTATCCATGTTTGCTGGACCATATCATTGTAGTCAATCCATGCCATGGCTACATATTTCTGCCTCGTTTTGGCGTCTTTGGGGATGTGCTTATTTTTTTTCACTCAAGTTTCCAGGCTACCTATGAGTATTCTAGCTGTATTTAACAATGCATGTGGTTTGTATGGTCTCGATTCTTCCTCTGATTTCTCAATTGGCCAGTCTTTTTTCCAAGCGATGGCAGACTGTTACAAGTACGTCAACTACTGTTGGTATCACCGTCACCTTCATGTTCCACATTTTCCCAGTTTCTGGCAGGATACAGGTATTTGTTTATCTTTTTGATTTCTTTCCCTTTCACACTATGATAGATGGCAAATTCTTGTTATTTAATAGTAGGTCGAATTTTCTGGTCTGGACAAGATGTTCCGTTTGTATTTCAAAGTTCCAGGGAATTTTATGCACTTCATTCAGGTGTGTGAAAATACCATTTGTCAGCATTGTTAAACTTGAATCTCTTGCACAATTCCCACTGGATCACCTTTTGTATTCAATCATGCTTAGTCTTATGTTCCTTTTGTGTCAGTTTGCTGCATCCGCTTATTATGTGATTAACTGTTTCGTCTTGGCCACCACATTGCCTACCCTTGTTATTCTTCTGACTATCCTTTAACACAATTAGGTTTATGGAGTTATTTTATGCTGCTAAAAAAGAGATTCAGTTTCTCTTTTGAGGTTTCCTCTTCTTAACCATACCCAGGTCATTTCAGGCACTATTTTCTTAGTTTATCGCTTGAAGTATCCATACAGTTGCTTTTCTTTCCACTTTTGTTTTGTAGATTTTTTGATTGTTGTTTTTATTTCGATCTCTAGTTCCCACAGTCCTTTTTCAAGATTCATCGAGATTGTTCCGAATATTCCAACAACGATTGGTATTACTGTCACTTTCATATTGAATAGATTTTTTCGTTTTCTGGCATAGCCTAGGTTTATATCCAGTTTTTCGCTTTCCTTTATTACCACTCTGTAATCTATTAGAAAAGACGAAGTCTATTAAATGGCAAGTTTTTTCTTCTTTTTATTTAAAACTAAATTTCATTTTCTGGTCTGGATTCAGTGATCTGTCTGTATTTCAAAATAGAGAATTTTATACGTCTCATTTTCTCAGATTATTTTTGGTTTGTGCATATACCATTTGTTAGTTTGGCTAAATTTTAGTCGTTTGCACAATTCCCTGTGAATCCCTTTTCCCACCCAATCATGACTATTGATTCATTTTATTATTCTTTTTATTATTCATTTTTTCTGTTTTATTTATTTATTTCTCTTTTTTAACCGCTTTTCTTTCTTTTAATTTTTAAATTCCTTTTTGCTTATTTTTATAATCATTTTTAATTACCATTTTCCTTTATTGTCATCTTCTATTTTTATCTTTCTTGTTTATTTTTTAAAAACTTTCTTCTTATTTTAGTTCGAATATAGATATTTTTGTGTTTCGATCATTGTATACGATTCTTTTGTAATTCATTTTCTTTCCTCTTTCAGTTTTACTTTAATTTTCCATTTCTTTGTTACTTTTTCTTTATTAATGTTCTTTTCTTTTCATTAGATTTTTTTTTTTTACTATTTTCTCTTTTCCTTTCTCTAACTTCTCTCGTTATTGTTCAATTTTCCTAAAACAGTCCTTCAAATCAACGGGCGGAAAAATATCGTTACACCTTGCCCTCAAACAATTCATTCTGCCGGCTACTATGAATTGGTCAGTTAGCTGACCACTCAGTTGGCTAAAGACTCAATTCGTCAGATAAATTGGTCATTCATTTCTGACGAAAGTGGATCAGATTATTTTTCTTTATTGAAACCCTGAATGGTCAAAACGATGACAAGCCATCAAGATTAGACTATTTTATGACAATTTCGTTTTGGCCATTTCGGCCAATTGCTGACCTTATGGACAGGCAAACGAGGTTGTAAGTGACTGATTGTATCCAATATCTCTCAAATCATTCTCTCAAGTGACATTAGTTTGGGAACGGAATATTAATTCAAGAGAATTTGGAATTGACCGTTGTCTCTTGAAAATCCAGTTAGGTTAGCTTATTTGATTAAGTCTTAATATAAAATTCTTCAGGAAAGTTCTGTAGTCACAATACCAAACTGGTTATTCTTAGGCTTGTTGTTTAATTCCCTTCGTAGATTCGTAAATATGATAACTATATATATATATATATATATATATATATATATATATATATATATATATATAAACGCTGACATCGAAATCAGCGGACATCTTTTACGTCACTCCTAGAAAATGGTATATTTTAAAGTTTTATAAATCAGGGAAGTAGCGATTTCTACTTATTTATTTATTCATTCATTTATTGAATCATATTCTTTATTCAACTAAAATTATACATGAATTATATATATCTTAATTTTATATAAATTCATGATTAGTATTTGTTTATTTACGATTTTAAATTGATACCAAAATTGCTTAAATAAAGCAATTTAGGTATCAATTTAAAATCGTAAAAAAATGTAACTAAAATAATCTTATCTTAAGAAAATTGACTATATCCTATTTAGCTTAATAATGAATTTGGTGGAAGTGATTGAGCTTTATTTATTTTTATTTTAACATTATGTAAAGTGAGGTGCTTAGACTTTGTACAAAGCAATCTGCATTTTCTTTTCATATTTTAAGTTTGCAAAGACTTTATTTCAAAACAGTTACTGTATACGCCCTTTAGAATATGATATTAAGGGAAGCGAAATATATCTATTTATTATCATCGATGACTGTATATATATTAATCTGACTATATTTTTCTTTTGCTTGTCATTGACTTTTTTTTAAAAAAGTTACTTCACTTGAACTGTAATATTTAGGTCCAAAGGAATCCGAAAAACACGAAATTGGTTCAGGTACGAAACTTTTTATTACCTTTTTGAGTTTAAGATTTTCGACATGAGGAGAGAGAGAGAGACACAATTTCTTTCAATCCTGACTGTTCGTACATCGTCAGCTCTCGACTCACTGACTCAACAAACGCGCGACACATTTCGTAGACCCTAACTGGTCTCGCCTCGGCGAGCTCCGAAAATCGACTTGCTTCGTCCAAGCCCAAATCTCAGAGCTTCCGGGCATGACGTCATTCATGTCCCCCGGTCCCATTTCCTATCTGGGTTTTTTATTGTGACATCACTGATTGTCACATCCGCCCCACGTGCGCGTGAACACCTGTACTCAATGTGTGCACCTAACTAACCCATGCACAAAGCCGAAAGTTTCTCTGCCTAACTAAACCGAAAGGCAAGATATAAAAAACGAAAAGTGATAATATTAAAAAAAATCCCTCCGCAATTATATTACAGACGTGGCTAAGAAAAGGAAACTTTAAAAGAGAAACTGAATCTCTCCTAATAGCAGCACAAAACAACGCTGTAAGAACCAATCATATCAAAGCGAGAATAGATAAGACGCAACAAAATAGCAAATGTAGGCTATGCCATGACAAAGATGAAACCATCATACAAAATCAGTAGTAGAATGAATAAGAATCAAAATCTTGATGTCACGTGACTAGTGGCCAAATTTTAAGATTTTTTAATTCGTCCTTGGAGAAAATTGAAGTTGAAAACAAAATAGAAATTCTTTAAGAAGCAAATCACAAGTGGTGTCCACTAAGAATAATTGGAACTTACAACCAGTTTAGTGAGCGACAGGTCCACCAATGTCGTAATAATATTCTTCACGGTTAACGCTACACTATACAGCTTGTCTAGTTATTTTTTCACATCTTAATTGGGAATTACCATAATGGCGACAGATGGGAAAATCCCTGCTCTCGACACTAGGCCTAGTCAAATTCATCCTCAGAGAGAAGGAGAGAGAGAGAGAGACAGATAGCGGGGAGTAGATTAAAAGATTTGGTTGGATGAATGAAATTAGAAATTGATTGAATCAAGTCGAAAGCAGGAAGAAAGGATGGTGGGTATGAAAAGATGCCTTTTCCCGCTATTTATACGTGGTCATCCTCTGAGTAGACACGTCGATATTTAAATTCGATAATCTAGCGGGAACCGGTGCTTTCATCAAGATTTAACCGTAAGTAATCACACCACTGTTATTGATTTGCTTATTTTTGACTGTCGGGTGGTCACCCGACAATAAGCAACTGACAATCAAACTGCTTTGACACTATGTAACATATACACACATGCAAATAAGAAGCTGAGATGAAATCTTTAAAAACATTATTAGTAACTTGTAGCCAATACTTTAAACTTATGAAATATTTTGACAGAAATATCGCCTGTAAAGAGACGACCGAAATTAAATGGCGTAAAAGAAGTGAAAAAAATTATCCTTATTTTCTTTCATTTTTTTTCCGTTTTTACAAATCAGATTAGGTTTCCTTTAAAACATTTCTTTGCTTTATATATATATGTATTAAAAAACAACAACAATCGGTCACATTAAGATAATAAATTTATTTCCATCCAGTTAAAAAGCATTGATATAAATCAATGCTCTAAAAAAATCAACAGGACTTCTTCAGATCAAACAAGAAAATGGATTAGAATAACCCTTTCACATTTACAACCAGACTTAAAAAAGAAACAACAAAAACTGATTTCTCCTATATAAAAGTTACCCTTCTAATTCAAGTAGCAATAAGTATCAACTTATTTTGGTATGTAAAGAAACATCTGGTTTCATCATACTTCAAATTTAACAGAGGAAAAATTCACTGCTAAAAAAAATACAAGTCTAAACATTCAAACATTTATATAAAAAAATCATTATTCAGACATATCTTATTTTAGTACATAAAATTTTAATCATTAAATTGAAATAAAACAATCTAAAACTAATGTTATTCACGGTAAAATCCTCGCCAAATTACAATAATTTATCAATTTAATAAATCATATTTATTTATTTATTCAATTATTTTTCAAAACAGTCTAAATTTTTATTTTAATTGTCCTGTTTGGAATTGTTCCCAACTCCGGATTTACTGGATAAAATACTGTCTTATCTTATATATATATATATATATATATATATATATATATATATATATATATATATATATATATATATATATATAAAGCTGCGAAACTCATTAAGGTTAGAGTTTTGATTAAAAAATAAATTACAAGAAAAATCAAAAACGTTTTTTAAATTGCTCTTATTCGAATATATTGAAAAATGAGTATAATAATTTATAAAAATTAGCTTAATTTGACACTTAGTGAAGATTGAATTCGCTAAAATCCATCTCCTAGTCGATCTTGATAACCATTATATAGCTAGCTAAACTAAAAACTAGACGATATTTCGATTTGGCACAAGACTAAATTTGGAGCTCTTGGACAACTCAATTGTAAATGGTCTACGTGACGAACTTGTTAAACATTACACCGGAATGTGATGCACTTTTGCTGAATGAAAAATACCAGTTTATATAATTCACATTTGTGAAATCTAAAAGTGTAAAAAAAGAAGAGAAAAGAAAAAAGCGTAATAGAAATAAACAAGCGTAAGTACCCGTCGACATTGGTCTATTAAAATTGTTGATAACTATAAAAAATTCCTACTTTCAGGACGGATTATGCGGTCAGGTAATCGAGCTGTGCGAGTATTTTCTATCATTTTCAAATTTTAGTTGCATTTTTATTTTTATCAGGTCATTATTTCTTTTCCAGTATCGAAGCCACTACAGATATTGTAATATTTCAGGTTATCGAAGGTTGAAAGTGATGGTAGAAAGTTGTCACTTGTTCACAAGAAAGAATGACAAACATGCTTTTTATAAAAATCTGTTCACGTTTATTTGCGATTTATCATTAATTTTTGGATCAGTTTCAGTCAATGGAAGAAAAGAATCATACTGCTGTAGTTCACCCCTGTTTCAATTAAGACCCAAGTTTTTTTAGTTGTATAACAAGGTCAATTATTATTATTATTATTATTCTACTCCTGGTATGGTTTTCCCATCAGCATTAACTGGTGGTTTTTCACTGGTCTGAGTGAAAGTAAGTCTTCTCAACTCTCCAAATACTCGGAAAACCTCTGAAAGTAACGGATGAACCAATCACAAAAATTATTAGTAATCAACTTGACATTAAACTAGGACAGTTTATGCAAGAAGAACTCGGTACTAAGAAAAAATAAAAAAAGGAAAGCTGTAGGTCTTAATGTATGGCCTTTTGGTTGGTTTGAGTGTTACAACATACAATGGAGAAAAACTTCATTTAAAACAAGACATGGGCTACTTGAATTATTTTTTCCGGATTTCTAACCGGATTTGTGCGTGGAGCCGATGCGTAGCGACGCGTTTATACATTTTGTATGTGGCAGCCGACGAGTCAACATCCAGTTGGGAGTTTTATTGTTAATTCCAAAATCCCCACAAATTAAATACCACTAGAAATATCGAAGACAAGGAAATTAGACGACATACTGCTCTTACGCTGTATATAACCAAAACACAATAGACAGATGGACAAAGGGATGCATTCTCCCCTTCTCTAAAATGGGTGACCTCAAAATAACCAAGAACTACCGAGGTATAACCCTTACATCCATAGCGGCCAAAATCTACAATGCTCTACTACGCAACCACATAGAACCAAAAATTGAAACAAATACTTAAGAAGAACCAAAATTGCTTTCGGAGAAATCGATCTACGGCATCACAAATTTTGACTATCCGTCGAATTCTAGGTGTTCGAGCAAAAAACTTCAAAACAACACAATTATTTGTAGACATTTCTAAGGCATTTGATTCCATACATAGAGGGAAAATGGAGCAAATACTTCTCGTCTACGGTCTCCCCAAAGAAACCGTCGCATCCATAATGATGCTATATAAAAACACAAATGTAAAAGTTCGCTCACCAGCTGGAGACACAGACTTCTTTGACATTGTCACAGGTGTGCTGCAAGGGGGCACATTAGCCCCATACCTGTTTATTATCTGCCTAGACTCCGTACTTCGAACGTCTATAGAAAATGGCTTTATGCTGGTAAAGGAAAGAAGCAGAAAATACCCCCTCCGATGACATATCGCTTTTCGCAAATACACCCGTCCAGGCCGAAACACTGCTAAATAGTTAAGAACGAGCAGCAGGTGGCATAGGCCTTCATGTCAACGCAGATAAAACAGAATACATGTGCTTTAATCAAAGAGGCGACATCTCCACACTAAATGGTAGTCCTCTGAAACTCGTGGATAAGTCTCACCAACCTCGGAAGTAGCGTCTCATCAACCAAAAAGGGACATCAACATGTAACAGCTATCGATCATATGGAAATCAAACCTGTCCGATAAAATAAAACGCAGTTTTTTCCATGCAGTGTTTGTATCAATACTGCTATATGGATGCACCACGGGAGAAAAAGCTTGACGACAGCTACACAAGAATGCTACAAGCTGTATTGAATAATTCCCGGAGAACTCCTCTAAAAACAGCAGCTGTACGGCCACGTAACTCCCATCACGAAAACCATCCAAATAAAAAGAACCAGACACGCGGGACACTGCTGAAGAAGTAAGGACGAATTCATAAGCGATATACTCCTGTGGACCCCTTCAGATGAATGAGGAAAGGTTGAACGACTAGCTAGAACCTATCTACAGCAGCTCTGTGTCGATATAGGATGTAGCCTGGAAGACCTGTCGCGAGCGATGAACGATAGAGATGAGTGGCGAGAGAGGGTCCGGGAAATCCGTGCTAGCAGCACGACATGATGATGATGATGATGGTTTGGATGATCTTGAATCTTCCTCTGGTCTCCAGTTCCCTCAACCTCTTTTCCAAGCCTTGGTGACTGCTTCAAGTGCTCCAATTACGATTGGCATCAATCACCATCACCTTCATGTTCTGCAGCTTTTCCCGTTCTCTTGCAAGATCTAGATATTTCTCTTTCTTTTAGCTTGCTTTTATTTTAATTCAATGGACTGCTAGAATGTTAAAATCTATTAGATGGCAAAGTCTTTTCTTCTTGTTACTTAATTGTCAGTCTGGTCTTCTGGTTTGGTCTTGTCTTCTTGACCGTTTGTATTTTGATTTTCCAGAGAATTTTTTGGGTCTCATTCTCAAGGACGAATTCTGATTTGTGCATAGACCATTTGTCTGTATGGCCAACTCTCAATCTCTTGTACAATTCCTAGTATATCACCTTTCATACCTAGTCATGTATACTTGTATTTCTTTTTGAGGAAGTTTTCTGCATTCACTTGTTATGTGATTAACTGTTTCATCTCTGTTACCACATTAAAAATAAACAGCTATACAACGAACAAAACCTTCAATAGATGATGACTTTGGTGTCAGTTATGGGTCCGTGGTCAAAACCGGTAACACAGAATGCCTTAACAATACAATAACATCTGACTTTATCTAATCTCTTCAACTTTGCAACAACGAAGCGTCAATTAAATGATGTAAAATTTTAATTAAGAATTAACCAAAAAAAGAAATCTACGTGACAATTGTATGTGATTTTAGTTTAATGATGTTAATTTGAGTCATATGGCGAGATGAAATTAGTTTTGATAGTCAAGACAGCGTTCAGTATAGTTAAAGTTCAAACAACTATCTTTAAAACTGGTAACATCTATCGACAAACGAAGGAATCCTGTGGGGAACTCTTAACTTTGGATTTTCTCAATCGATTTACTATCTCGTTTTATATTTGCATTGTTATCGACCGACGATCAATTTTTATTGAGATGGCTCAATAATAACTGAAAATGCTTAATCTAAAATCAGTAAATGAAAAATATCGACAAACATCATTCAGCAATCTTTATTTTATTATTATCACTAAGAGCCAACCTAAAATGTTATAATTTATCAAACTTTCTTTACTCACAGTACCTTTGTAGTATACTACCGCTGGGTCTTAAAAAACAAAGAGGAATACGCATATATAAAAATATAATCTTATATTTTTATTCTTCACAGTGACGTTTGTGTGGAGCAGGAGAATAATCGGAGAGAGTTCGCACACACAAAGGAGCTGCCAGGAGTCGGATAGCCAGCGGGAATTGACTTCAGCCAAAATTGTAGCCCTTATATAGTCTTAAAACTACCACGCGACCCACTCAGTGCTTGTTTTTCATTAGTCACAGCTTACACCCGCGTTTTGTTGTTTTTCATTGTGTTGTATACTACGAGTATACATAATACATATACAAATATATGCGGAACATAATTAAAGATAATGACGAACTTCAATGAACGAGCACACTTCTTAATAAAAATATATCTCCCACACTTTATTCTCGAGAGGGTTGATGTTGGTTGTGTGTGAGAGGTGAGTTGGAGACGGGGACAGACTGTTACATATTGACCCAAAGTTCTTCTGACCATAGCAGCACTTTTCGCATCCTGACTGGGCTGCTCAACCGTGGGTCACTGAGGGCCCAAGCTCTCTGTCTGGAGCTGGTTCTCACTATGCTGGTATCCTTTCTCCAACTGGAACTGGAACTGACCGAAGTCGTCTGGTGGTACCTGGTTATATAATTGTCTAACGTACACCTACTTCCGCTGTTCCTCCGCTTATTTACACAGGTGCATCTCTTGATTGACAGCTCGGCCGAGGGTCAATACATAACAATTGGCCATGGTTTACTCCTAAGTATTGCTTGTCTTTTATTGGCCATGGTTTACACCACGCAATGCTTGTTCTCCATTGATCCCAGCTTAAACCCACCATGCTTGTTTTCCGGTAATCTCTTCGCTGTTTTTATCTACGGCCGGATGTATCTGTCAACAACATCCACCGGGTTCATCGCAGGTCAAGGTGATATATTACACACTCTGTCAGTAATTGGTCATCTATTTAAGCACAAAACAAATTTATATGTGCTTAATTTTGGTGATCTAATGAGAACTGGTACTTTTGTAATATAATGACCGAGGGATTTCGTTTTATGCCTTTGGGTTTAGTTAGGCTGAGAACCTTTCGGCTCAGTGCATGGGTTACTAAGGTGCAACATTAACACAGGTGTTCACGTGCGTGCGGAGCGGACGTATCACTCAGAGATGTCACAATAGCCCAGATGGGAATCCTACAGAGTGCTGGTGATGTCACGCACCGGAAGCGTGTGGAGGATTTTGGGGATTTTGAAAAAGTCAGGCGTTGAGTTGAGAATTGGACACCGAACGAGAAGGGTCGACTTTCGCTTGCTCGCCGAGGCCTTGGGCAGGTGTCGCACGAGATGGGGGGCAGATGAAAAAGCCAGAATAGAAAGAATGTGTATCTCTCTCCTTATGTCGAAAAACTTTTAAACTTAAAGGTAATAAAAGGTTTCGTACCTGAACAAAGAAGTAACTTTCGGGCAAATACCCTTGGGAAAGGTATGAACCCCCTTATCCTCCCAGCTATGGGTTAAATAATACCACTACTGTTCTTCTAGGAGAAGGCTCTGGCATTAAATAACCTAAAAACAGTTGATATGCCATTAAACATAGAAACCAAACCAAACCAAACCAAAAGAAGCCGTAAGTGTTTTTCGTGTTTCGAGATCCTATGTTCTATGTGTATATATATATATATATATACAAACATCTATGTACGTTTCATATAGCCGTATCTGGCTATGGTATACTTTCAGCGAGATCTGACCTCAAATCAGTCAAATTGAAATATTGCCTTCAAGATTATTTTCATCAGTCTTTGAAAATTCCAAAATACGTTTTCTAAAAATTAATAAGACATTCTAAAAAAATCAGTGATTTTTTTTACTTATTCATTCTTTCTTTTTCCTATGAACGTATATAAAGATGTACTGAGTTGGCGTTTTCGATTCAGTTTTGATGTAATTATATTCTGAAAGAATGTTTTGGATCCCAAGAATTGAAATGTATCAACATTTTCGATGGAATATATCAACGAAATAAAATTTGATTTATTTTTCAACCAACCCTGCACCAGATTTACATAAGTTGGAATTTTATTTATTATCAACAAACAATAGGTATTTTTCTTGAAACTCAAAGAAACATGCACTGTTCTAAGGCAGAGAAAAATGTAAAAGACATAAGAAGATTCAAGGATTCTCGTCCAACATTCTCTTATATCCTAACTTATCGAATCTGCAGGTGTCAAATGCACCCCCCACATCAAGGCTGAAAACCACTTCTACAAATGCACCCCCACATCCACGCTGACAACTACTTCTACAAATGCACCCTAACTCCAGGATGAATAATGTTGTACAATAGGTCAATGATATCTGTTTTTGACATGTATTGTAGCATTTAAATAAAGTCATGAGCCGCAAAAACGCCTAGAAAAACAAGTCTTCCGGGATTGGTGTAAAAAGTAAAGACCAGTTGGAAAAGAGTCAATGAGGTAGGGAAGACAGGCAGATGGTTTGAAAAGAACGTTGACAAATAGACAGATAAGAAAAGAAAAATAGATTGAAATATATTTGTTGATCGATGAACAGATATAGCTGAATAGATTGAGATAGATAGATATATACATAGAAATGAACAGAGATAGATAGATAGAGAAATAAATAAATATAAACAAATTCCTTCTTGCACATATTCACTCTTATACACCCCCTATATATATATATATATATTTCAAAATGCATTTACAAAAAACGATAGGAAAAAATACAAAACATCTTGAATAAATGAATTTGACGATAGAAGAAACGAATAAACCAGTTAGCATATATATATATATATATATATATATATATATATATTGATTGATTGATTGATTGATTGATTGATAAATAGATGGATAAATAGATTGATTGACAAATATAACACGAGAAAAAGTAAAAGAAGCGAAAAACCAAAAAGTAATCGTCGGGGAAAAGAAGGATGTGATGTGTAAAAAAGAAAAAAAACAAAGAAGGTAAGAAAGAAAAAAAAACGAAAGAAAGAAAGAAGAGATAAATGCACACACACACAGACACACACATACATGTGCACGAAATCTACCATGCATACATTCGAATTCCGATAGACTGCTTTTAAATAACAAAATAATGTTGGGATGCTATAATTTTTTGCTCTGTCCCTGAATTTAGTGAGTAAAATCCTCAACAACATTGTCCTAAAATGGAAAGGAGTAAAAAAGAGAGAACTATAACTTCTGCAAATAACTCGTAAAAAAGCAAAAAATATGTCGGAATCCTTAGAAGGATTTAAAAAAGATTTAAAAAGAATAAAGAGGAAGAAAGAAAAATTAAAAAATAAATACGTGGGAAGAAAAGAGAAACAAAAACACACTGAAATCGCATAGGACATGAATGAATGAAAACCACGGTTGGAGATGTCGGCCAGTTTGGCCGCCATCTTGTCTGTGATTTTCTTTCGACGCATTTTACACGGGTGTTGTAATCCACTACATCTTCATTCTCTTGATATTAATAGACTTTCTTTAATTTTTTGTTTTGATTTTTTTCTTTTTTATGTTTTCTCTTTAAAAAACCCTTTTCTCTTTATTTGTATGAAACGCCTAAACTTTAATCACCTATGATTGACTTTACTGATCTATCTATCTATCTAGCTAGCTAGCTAGCTATCCTTTGTTAAATCCAATTTATTTACTTTTGATTTTCCCTGTTTTTTCTTATAATTTTTTTACCGATTGTAAATAGATCCACATATGATCTTGGGATCATAATTTAGGGAACCGCCTCCATCAAGTGGACCTCAGCACAAAGAAACTAGCAAGAAAGCTAAAGAAAAAAACAAAATACACCCCCAAAAAACCCAAAAAGATAATTAAAAAGAAAAGCTCCGTAGTGTTTAAACACACACACACACACACTTATTCATTTATGTATATATGCGCACAGCTAAAAAAGAAATAAGGAAGCAGTAGAAATGTACATGATGTAGAAAGAGAAACAGAAAGTTAGCTACACACACACACACACACACACACACACACACACACACACACACACACACACATATATATATATAAATATATATATTTATATATACACGTGGTGCCTTCAATAAGTTTCCAGACTTTTTTTACAGGCATTTAAAATTGTCGTAGACTCTGGAAATTTCACTATGTTATTGCTATACATCTTATGAGATGACTGACCAATTTTTATAATTTCATCTTCAAATGAACAGCTACAGCAGCAATTGGAATACACCCTACTAAAGCCTGATTGTCACAGCTGGAGAATTTCAAAAATGCAATCTGGACGTGAGGACACTTTAGAAGAACGATATACAATAAAATTCTGTTTCAAACTTGGAAAAAATGCCACAGAAACGTATGGAATGCTTCACACAGCTTTTGGAGCATCTTGCATGAATCGAGCATCAGTTTTTGAGTTGCATAAGAGATTCAAGGAAGGCAGGGAGTCTGTGAGGGATGATGAAAGGTGTGGGAGGAGTAAGGAAGTCAATATACCAGAGTTGATTGGCCGAAGGCTTAGGGTTAGGATTACTGTTGAGGTTTTAAGGGAGTTCAGGAAGAGATTCCGTCGGAAGAGGCCAGCACTCTTCAAATCGGGTCAGTGGCATTTCCAGCAGGACAATGCACCAGTTCCACAATTCCATCCTTGTCACAGTCTATTTGACCAAGATAGGCATCAAGACACTTCCTGGGTCTCCCTATAGTCCAGACCTTGCTCCCTGTGACTTTCGGTTATTCCCTAAGCTCAGAGGCTGTCGTTATGAGACAATTGAGGAGATAAAAGAGGCTGTGACGAAGGTCATTGACACGCTCACACAAGAGGACTTCCACGGAGCCTTCCAGAAGTTACTGGAACGGTAGAACAAGTGCATTGCAGCCAGAGGAGATTACTTCGACTAGAGTTTCATGTGTGCACTATCAATAAAAGTGCCCATATACGAAAAAAATCAGTAAACCTATTTAATGATCCTCGTATATATATATATATATATATATATTGATAGATAGAGAGGTCGGGGGGACCAAAGGAAATAGAAGTATTGGGAGAATAGGAAATAATATAAATATAGTCAAGAGAAATGTAACCATTCGATCGTAAGAAGAGGAAGTACAACATTGAATTATGGGAGTCCAAAACGGGGGGGAAAAATACAATGTATAAAAATGGAAACTCAATTGAAAAGATGAGATTCGGGAGACAATATAAAAATAAAAAAGGGAGGAAAAACGGAAATGCTCATATTGAAGGAAATTAGTTTAATGTGTGACATTAGGTTCAGACATTACCTGGAATGACGACGCAAAGGAAATAAAACGAGAGAGAGAAAGAGAAAGAGAGAGAGAGAGAGATGGCAAGAGGTATAAGGGAAAAAAGTGGTGAAAAGAGAAAAGGGATAGAGAACGTACGTTGTTTACTCTGAATTTTTTTCCTGTTTCGCCAAATATTTTTTTTAGATTTATATTTAGTTTGAAAAGTACTGTATTAGGTTTCATTTTCAGATCAACAGACGTATATTCATACAAACATGCAGATTTAGGCACGATAATATAATAATAGTTTGCGTTTTGTAACGTTTCTCTTTCTCTAAATATGGAAGTTCTTCGAAAACACTAGAAATCCAAACTTCTAAAACACCGACTTGATTGAAAAAAAAAAGTTTCTTTCTAAGGCTCAAAGAATTACAGCATTGTTGTTGTCATAAGCCAACCTCAGATTATTTTCACCTTTTTTTCTTCATTCACTTAATCAGTCATTCATCGCTTATATTGGAATATGCTCCGAGAGTAATGCCACGGAAAATACAATAGATACGCAAAAGAGACGCGTTAGTGTAACGTTTACCATAGTAGGAAATGAATTGGTGATCCAATTTCAAATCCTGGATGAATCTGTTTGTGTTTTACTGCATGGTAATTCCCTTAAGAAAAGCATGAATCTTTCTTTTCTTCCTCCAGTTATGGATAAATAATAGGGCAGATTGGTAAGTCAACCAGTCTTGGAGATGGAAAACTTTGAATTTAAATCAACAGTACTCTTGACCTTGTGTCTCATCTTGCCTGTGGCAAAGGAGGTAAGTAAAAACATAGAACAGATACAGGAATCCATATAAAAGCGTTTTGATAGCGATACAAAACCTCATTTTCCCACATCGTCGCTACCTTTAATTGTTCATATTAACCAACCATGAAGAGGCCTTATATACTATGCCCGTTAGAAAGTCACTCTGAAAGTAATGCCACCTATTCATTTCCACAAAAACTATAACAAATATAGGGAGTACAATAATACTGTTGGGCAGAGCAAGTTTTCACATGCAAAACACTAATTTAACAAGGTCATCATCATGAGATATACATTTTGGCCAGCTATGAACAAAAAGTTGACGGAAGTCGAGTTTGCAATAAAATACAGCATCTGACTTCAATAGTAAATATTTTGGCCGTCAAACCATTTCTTAAATATTACTATGGCAGATCTTCGTACTTTGGTCAGACTTAATATATATTGATGAAAAATAAATTGCAGCACCTTGAGAGACAATACCGATTTAGATTTAGGGTCAGTATCTGTGTGGGATCAGAAAACTGTTGATACACCCTTTATTCTCGAACCTGAACCAGTATTGATCTACATATGTTATCAATTACTCAAACATATATACAACTAATATATCATGAAACACTGCAAAAAGAAACACACACACACACATACATACACACAAATAAAAAAAAATGTCATGTGGAGAGCAAATCTTTTATAAGATAATAACTCTGGGAGTAGGCATGGTTTCAGAGCCCAAACATGACCACTAACTAAGAACTCACCAGCAGTATCTTACAACAGCACCAGACTTTGTTGGTTTTCCGTCACATCAGGAGAATGCCAGACCACGATGCGGCTTTTTTGTACTCACAGTTTTCAAATGTATTGGACAGAGTTCGAATCCACAACGAGGTGGATTAGGTTTCACGTATGGCTTACAATGAAAGGAAAAGCATGAATTCGTTTAATTCAACCTCCCCATCAAGTATAGGTAAATAGTAAGGCAAAGTTGTTCTTAGTAAGGCAACCGGTCTATGAGAAAGACCTCCGAATTCAAAAACTGAGGAGTGATTATCTGTAAATCTAGGGCGCAGAGATGCACCATTCTTCCAGGAGATGCAGAGGGTTCTTCAGAGCATTTACCACTAGAAACAAATCACCTGGGTAGTTTATTTCTTAATTATTGAGTGAATTAATGGTCGTCAATAATGGCGATTGACACACACACACACACACACACACACACACACACACACACACACACACATATATATATATATAAATGTTCCGCGCCCTTGAAGTCATAGGGCCGCAGCCCTATGACTTTGGTGGTATTGTACTTTCATAGCAGGTAGATATTTATGGGGTGGAGTAGCTAGATCCATGTCTTCTGGTTTTGAATTCAGAATTTTTTTCTTTTTCAACCAAGGCTAAAGAGTCCAAAAGAATGTGTCAAGTGTGTTAAACGGTGAGATGAATATGTGGATGAGCATGTACGAGTTAATTTCCTTCTTGATCGCACAGAGAACCTTTTAGCACAACTTGATGATAATTTCGTTTCAACTCTCCACCCCCCCGAAAGCTAACGACAAATTGGAATATATTTATCTTGGAATTTAATGAATTTATTTGACAACTTCCCAGAAAAGAATGTAAAAGTAACTGGTAGGTATCTCACGAGATGTAATGGTTAGTGAGCTAGATTAGTAAACCATTGTTAGTGGTTTTGGATTCTGATTGGATCCCCCATAATTCCATCATAGTTCTGTCCTTGTGCTAAACTAAGCTAAGATCCGTAAATGACATTTGAAAACCAATCGGTTATTATACTCTATAATACGAACAAGATTCGTCGAAAACATCATGATACCCATAAAGATATTTTACAGACTATCAGTGGTACGGACAGAGAAAAATAAGTTGCAATAAAAGTTCTTTTTCCTATAAAAGATTTCTGAGTCCATAATATTTTCTGTAAAACATTTGTATTTCTTTTTGTCATTATGCAAAGTTCTTTTCAATTCTCTACTCTGAATATAACTGAATATCTTTAGATAGACACAAAAATGATTACATAAGCAAAGTATACACAGAGATGTTAAAAAATTGAATTTTCCGTTTAATTTCGATAAACAGTAAGAATTTTGTCTCGTTACAGCCAAATGAACAAATGAGAAGTTAGAGTTACGCTTACACCACAATAACTTTATTTTAAAAATTATCCACAAAAATTGCTTATATATGAAAATAAAAAAAATCAAATTAAAAATGAATGACATGGCACAACTATTTATAAAAACCTGCTTTTAAGATTCATTATGCAATTTGCATATCCCCATTTCCCGGATAAATTCTGTTTCTTCGTAAATATAATAAACGCTGAAAAGAAAAAAAAAATAGTATAGACTCATCATTGCGTATATAAAGGTAAACTATTTTGTTCTTGGTAGAAAATAAGAACACACAGAGATTTACAGTAGAAAAATTTATATTAGATATTTTTATTTATTTATATTTTCTAATTTGAGAGAATAGAATATTATCTCAACAATTTACAAAAATCATGTTCCAAAATTCAGAAATTTATACGTATGTATTTATATGAACTATTTTATAACCCTTCCATATATATATATATATATATATGCAACGTTAGGCATGCAACTATAGTTTAATTTAGCGGTGTTTTTGTTAAATATTTTGTAATTGGTTGCTCAACGGTGGAAAATCGTTCTTTAATAATCTAAAGAATTTCTTCCCGAATTTTTAAGTACCGGTCATATTGTATGGTGGTGTAAACCATAGAATTTTTCTTACCCAATTCATCGTCCTCCAACTTACATCCGATGTTTAATTTTTGGTTTTATAAACCAGTTTGGTCATTGTAACCCTTATTTTTTTTAGCGCCAGTTCATAATTGGAACTAGTCTATCTAACTACATGTAGGAAATTAAAAAGAATCAAGGTATAGATCCTATATCAAAATGGGAGATAGTAAAAAAAAAATGCTGTAAATATAAGGCTGGTGATAAATATTATCTCCTATGTATGGAGAAAAATTAGCTATCGCTTCCTTCAATAATCCTAATGAATGACTCAACTAGAAATCGGAGATACTTAATGTTTGTAGGCATAAAAAAAGCCAGGCAAATAGAATGGGGTTTACTTTTTTTATGCTAATTTTTTATTCTTTTTGGTGGCTGCTTTATGAATAAATTTTTATTCATAATGAATTTTTATTTGGGCCAACCTTCTTTAGTCAGAATTATCCTGATCATCTAATAGGTGAAACCTTAGTAGATTACTTCAGGCTCTTTACGTATTCTAATTTTGCTCTACTTAGTTTATGAAGCATTTTTAACCCTATCGGTATTTTGTCTTTTTGCAAGACGTTGCTGTGCTGGTTGATTATTTTCAAGCAGTACGAATGTTTTGAGTCTTTTCTTTTTTATTGAATTTTTTCCCCCAAATATCAGTTTGTGTAATATTTCTCTATTTACAAACTGCATCATCTGGGTTTTTCACACCGCCGGAGTAATAGTATTGGTATAAATATAAAAGTGAAAATAAGATAGTGTGTATATATATATATATATATATATATATATATATATATATATATATATATATATATATATATATATATATTCTCTCTGATGATGTATACAAATTTAATATAAGAATCATGTGAATCTATATCTATCTATCTATTTATCTATGATCTCGCAAAAAATCATCGGGAATTCTATTGTTAGAAATTCAAATATATTCGTAATTTTTGAGAAAGTAAAAACTATGTAGACTTCACTAGTATAACTCACCCTCTCGCTTTTTCTATTTCTCTCCTTTGTTTTTTTTCCTCTCTTTTTGTTTCTCTCTTTCTGTCTGTCTGTCTGTCTGTCTCTGTGTCTCTCTTAACATTCCGAATTTTTCGTTTTTCGTCTCTCGATAATTTTTTGTCACCATCTTCCTCTCTTTTTAAGATTTCCTCTTTCCTTCCAAATAATTCACTCGTTTCTTTCTTTCTTTCTTTCTTATATTTTTAGGCAATTACAAGTAGCCCCTTTGTAAATGAACTATAGCAGTATCTATCTATCTATCTATCTATCTATCTATCTATCTATCTATCTATCTAAGTATGGATACAGATATACTTCATTTGCAGACTTAATGGATAATTCAGAAAAGCTGATAAAGAGATTGCTAAACGAGGAAAAATCCATTGTAGGAGGTAATATTCAGCTAATACTTTCGTTCTTGTTACAACTGCTGATTCCACATATAGAAACATTGTCATTAAAAGAACTGATCACAATAGACCATATATATATATATATATATATATATATATATATATATATATTGCCATCAGACAGACTGTTTCGTTGTATCACAACTCTTCAGTGTGGGTAGACACGTAGGACGCTTGAAGCCGGGATCGAAACCCGCCCAAATTTACGTTAGACTTATATATATATATATATATATATATATATATATATATATGTATATATATATATATATATATATATATATATATATGAAAGTAAGTATCACCAGGCGATACTTTCTATTCATTCTTTTGTTTTTCTTTTTGAACGGGAAGTTGAAAATTCTCAAGGTTATCGTTTAGCTTGAAGTATATCTCATCCAATGAGATTTTCACAATCATAACCTTTCCTGTCCGAAAGTTTCATTTCCTTTACAGCATGATCTGATATATATATAGATGTATATATATATATAATTGGATATATAATGGGATAAAATGTTTCCAGACAGAAGTTTCATTCTTTTAAGTCAAAAATAAGGAATGGTATCTAAATATTTACTGATTATCGATACTTTTTGATAAGCGGATTTTTTGATTAATAGTTTCAAATGTATAAGCAAAGAAAATTACAGTCTATTAAAGATACAAGGTGCCTTCAATAGGTTTCCAGCCTTTTTTGTACAGGCATTTAAAATTATCGTAGACTCTGGAAATTTCACTATGTTATTTCTATACATCTTATGAGATGACTGACCAATTTTTATGATTTCTGCTTCAAATGAACAGCTACAGTGGCAATTGGAATACACCCTACTAAAGCCTGATTGTCACAGCTGGTGAATTTCAAAAATGCAATCTAGACATCGGGATAGTTTAGAAGAACAATATGCAATAAAATTGTGTTTTAAACTTGGAGAAAATGCCACGGAAACGTATGGAATGGTTCAGACTGCTTTTGGAGCATCTTGCATGAATCGAGCATCAGTTTTTGAGTGGCATAAGAGATTCAAGGAAGGCAGGGAGTCTGTGAGGGATGATAAGAGGTGTGGGAGGAGTAAGGAAGTCAGAACACCAGAATTTATTGGCCAAATAAAGAATTTCATGGATAAGGACCATTGTGTGTCTATAGACACAATAAGTGCACAGTTTGATGTCAAGAGGTCCTCGGATCTTTCCTCTCCAGTTGTTGGGTTGCATTCGGTTGGCCGTTTTATCTCTGGGCGGTTCTGTCGGTTGTGCCTCGGCACTGGATAGTTCCCCCGGCCTCAGGGGGCCATCCCCCCAGGCTTTTATCCCCTTCGGGTTTTTTTTAGGTTTATTGCCTGGCGCCTGAGAGGCCCCCAAAAGGGGCATGCCGACGGGGTCGAAGGTATTTTTGGCCTTGCTGGACGCGTGTGGGCTTCGGCCCTGCGACCGGACTCACCTTAAAAACGGCCTTGTGCCACATTCGTGGGACGTATGATAAATAATCAGTGTGGGAACTGTACACACAATTATTTGCGAGGAACTGAAGATACGGAAAATTTGCGCGAAGTTTGTCCCAAGGGTGCTCAGAGAAGATAAAAAAGAAAGACGTTGTCATGACAGCAGCGAGATGGTCGAGCTGATCGATTCAGATCCAGCAGTTCTTGATGCTCTGGTGACTAGCGATGAAAGCTGGATCTACTGCTATGACCAAGAGACAGTTCCCAGTGGAAGCATGCTTGACCCTCCCAGACCCAAGAAGGCTAGACAGAGCAAATCCACCCACAAACTTTTCATGATCCCTTTTTTTGACTGCACTGGCATCATCTACATACACTGGGTTCCCACTGGTCAGACAGTCAACAAAGAATACTATGTTGAGGTTTTAAGGGAGTTCAAGAAGAGATTCCGTCGGAAGAGGCCAGCACTCTTCAAATCGGGTCAGTGGCATTTCCAGCAGGACAATGCACCAGTTCCACAATTCCATCCTTGTCACAGACTATTTGACCAAGATGGACATCAAGACACATCCTCAGCCTCCCTATAGTCCAGACCTTGCTCCCTGTGACATTTGGTTATTCCCTAAGCTGTCGTAATGAGACAATTTGGTTATTCCCTAGGCTGTCGTAATGAGACAATTGAGGAGATGAAAGAGGCTGTGACGAAGGTCATTGACACGCTCACACAAGAGGACTTCCATGGGGCCTTCCATAAGTTGTTGGAACAGTACAACAAGTGAATTGCAGCCAGAGAAGATTACTTCAAAGGGGACTAGAGTTTCATGTGTGTACTATCAATAAAAGTGCCTATGCGAAAAAAGTCTGGAAACTTTTGAACAACACTCGATTATACATTATCGCATATTAATGAGTACACTCCGACCATTTTTTAAAATAGTTACTACATTAGAGATTTTTGTTATTGTTAATTTTTCTTTAGACAAAATATCAGCAGGGTTTTTTTTATCAGTACCGTAACAATATACAAACAAAACGGTTATTATTAGATATTATTTATTTCCAAAGTACGCAGCATAGAAATTCTGTAAGTAAAAACTCAAAAGTGGTGGGTGATATTATATATATAAGAACAACCACTTTCCCAGTAAAAAACACGTTCCAGAGAAAAACAAAAATAAAAAGAATCCCCTAAAAGACTATATTTCACACTACAAAATTAGTCAAACTGTTACACATACGAAGAACAAGACTCCAGATAAAAAAACAAGGTAAAAAACCTATTCCTATACAACCGAAGCCATCCAATAAATGACAGCACAAGAAATCTTTTTTTAGGCAAAACAAACAAAAATCATTTTGGGGGGAATATAAGCAGAAACCATTTTTTAAACAGCACAAACCGGTGTAAAAACCAGTACAAAAAATGAAACTAACGTTAAACCCAAAATTATAAATCTATCAACATATAAATTGAATAAAGAACAAATAAACTTACTTAAACTCGGTCTTAAATTTTACCCCACTCTATAGGAGAACTAAAAAAAAGACCTCAAAGAAATTAGTCTAATAGAAAAATTAAAAAAAAACAAAAAAAAAAAAAAAACAAATATGGATGACTCCCTAGTAAAACAACGAAAAACTTGATAGCATATCACATATCAAAACTAAATGGTGGAACAGAAATGTATCCACAAGGGAGAACAGGAGACACAATCTAAGAAAGACAAAGAGAGGAGGAAGAAGAGAACGAAAGAACCAACCCCTACAAGGAATCCAACACAAAACTGTGACCTCTATATAAATCGATACAAAACCTGAAAAAATATGTTCTCTGATGAAAGCAACAAGCTGGATGTTGGTTGGGTTTTATGTCGTATCAACCTTCATTGGTTACAATAAGCTGGAAGCATACCCGTATGTAAGAACGAAATAAATAATTCTTAAAAAGATATAAATCTTTAAGTGGACCAATTTTGAAATATATATATGAGCGCGTGTTTTCATATTTTACTAAATCTGACCAAATATACATTTATATAACGTCTTGGATACACGTATTCAACGAGAGAGAGAATATGAATATGTAGCAGTCTAAAAATGTGTCCACCCCCTATATAGATTCATGTAATTTGTTTTTTATAACAGGATTTCGAAGCTGCAGAATTTTGTTATGAATGATAATTAATATCCGTTTCCTTTGTATTTTGTTCCGTTGAAAATAATGAAGTCCCAGTAGTTTTGGTTAAGAAGAAATTCAACTTTTTATTTTAAAAATGTTAGGAGGTGTACTTATTTATGGGTGATACTGAAGATATTGGCGCCATTTTTAACTGCACGGGCAAACAGTAATAAAATGTTATGGCATTTGAACTGAGCATCTGGGTTAAGTCACAGTGCTACACACACACACACACACACACACACACACACACACACACACACACACACACACACATACATATATATCTTAACCTTGCAGTTTGGAGGGAATCGTTTTCTTGTGTACTCTCATTCATATTGTCCAGTAAACAGAGCTACCCACAGAAACGTATTCAGTTCAAGAAGGCACCTGACTACATTGGGTGTTTAATCTTAGAAAATGGTGTAACAGAATATTTTGCCAAAGGAGGAAATAATCTTGATGCTATTGTTGAAATACTTGCGAATTTGTTTGCGTCGGGATTATTGGATTCTTAAGGAAAAAAAACCAACACAAAACAAAACAAAACAAAACAAAAAATGGTTCGTAGAGAAACACGAGGTTTGAACAAGGTCCAAGACAGAAGAAGCCTATTAAAGCCCAAAGGACTTTTAGAAGAAAACCGTTCAATGATGTTTGAGTTTATTGAATTCCGATTTCTTCTCTTTTGGGGAGGATGCACGACTGATGGTTGATGTACGTGTGTGTGTGTGTGTGTATGTATGTATGAGAAAGCTAACAAGTTAATGGGTGTGTGTGTAAGAGAGAGAGAGAGAGAGAGAGAGAGAGAGAGAGAGAGAGAGAGAGATGTGAAATTCGAAGACGGGAGAAAAAAAAAAACGTTTTGGTATACACGAAAGCGTAAATGCAACCAGAAGAATTCATTTCTCTCTCGACCGATAAAATTAGATGCAGAAAAATTAAACAGTGAAGTAAAGATTTTAAAATAATTTAAACAAAAGCTTGAATGATTCAGGCAAAACAGTCCATAGGTGGATGAATTAGCATTGTCCCCGAGAGAAATAAGTGAATTATTTACGTACGGGTCTGTACTTCTACCAAATATTAAAGTGTAATATTCGAGCACTCTCAAATGAAAGGATCACTTCTTGCAATCATCTTAGGATCTAAGTGTAGTATTTGTCTCACTTCCGGTAGCAAGGATTAATGTAGTATCAGGACCCATACATCGTACAGTTATTTAAACAGTTATAAGATGCTAAATTTAAAACAATAAAAGTAAAGAAAAAATATAAAAAATAATAAATTTTAAACATATTCATTTAATTTTAAATTGATAAAAATTGGAGCTCAAATTATAAATTCTACAACATACATATGAATTGTGTTACTATATTATATGGAAGTTAAGGTTTAAAAAATTATTTGAAATTAGGTAGAGTTGAATAAGGAAATCTAAAATTATTTAGGAGAAAATGAATATCGCAATTCGTTCAAACTTACTTCAAAACAACTTATTTTTACTGAAGCGCTTGCTTTGTGATTAAAAAAACAAAAAACAGAATGTAACAAAAAACATACATCATAAAAAATTTGCGTCGAAAACCAAATTCAAATAGAAATGGTTGTTTATAATAATACTGATTTCGAAATTCCAACTTCAGAACTTTAAACTTGTAATTTTAAAAAATTTGAAAAAATCGTAAATTATAAAAAATGATTAAAATTCCACTTTTCTTTTAATAACGACATTTTTTTTACCTATAAAATGTGAATTTTAAAAATGAAAGAAAAAAATTATTTTACATTTTATAAAAACAGCAAACTTTCACATTCTATCTAAATCTAGAATGCTCACCCATTTCCAGATCAGATTTGATTTTCGACGTCAATAATTCTTATGATGCATATTTTTCTTACATACTATTTCATTAATTCTCCCATTCCTCCCAAAATAAAACAAAACAAAACAAAAAAAAACATCCATAAATCGAGTGCTTAAGTAAAAATGAGTTGTGTTGAAATATGTTTGAACAAATCACAATATTCATTTTCTTTTAAATAATTTTAGACTGCTTTAAATCAGATAATGATTTCGGCATTAAACAATTTAAGAAGAGTTGACACGCCATAAAACTAATCAACCAATCAACCAACACAAAATAAGCAACGAAAAATGAACGTGACATATCCTTACGTTTAATAAAAATTGTTTTTTTAACATTGAAATATTTTTGGACTGTCATTATCCTAACATCTGCCGACTACAACCAAGTGACATTAACGGTATTTATCCGGAAGTGACCTTAATAGCGTGACTGGAGTTCGAACTTACTTACTAAAATGAGAGAGAGAGAGAGAGAGAGAGAGAGAGAGAGAGAGATTGGGCTAGGTTATTTGCGTTAATGACACATCAATTCTTGATGGTTATTTAGTTAGTTGTTAAGTGGATGGGTTGAAGTTACTTTTACAATGAGTTTGAGCTCATTTATTTGCACACAGTTAAATGTTTCAAGTATTGCATTTAACTTTAATCAGATATCTTCTAGACTGAGGTTGGCAATTATGTTTTCAGTTTCATTATCCATACTTTCAATACTATGGGATTTATTTAGAGATTTGTTTGATCCGTGGACGTTGTATTGTTGATTCATTCTTTGAGGTGATTTTGTTCTTGTTGTTGAAGGAATCTTCATCGAGTTTGGCTGATGCTAGTTACTGAGGCGCTGACTGGTATTTCATTTTTCACCAAGGTGTTAATATGTATTTTTCCAGATTGGTCAATGGGAGCGTCTCAATTTTTGTTTGAGTGGTTCTTGGCTTTTGGGGAGACAAGTTTTTATTCTGTCTTTGACGGTTTTTTCATGGACGGACTGGAGATCTATATGACCTTAGTTTTGGAGGAAACTGTCTAGGTGTAGTTTGTGTTTAAGCAGAAGGTTTTTGTAGGTTTTTCTTTGATTGTTTCATTGGATTTTTCTTCTTTTTATTGTGATTTATTATTGTTTGGGCTTTTGTTTGATGAATTTTGATCGAGTGTAGTTTTTCAGGTGCTCCTGAAACTTTAGCCAATCATTTGGTTCCAATTGGATCAGTTTCTCGACGAGAACACTGTATTTGTCTGGTTGATTGCTGCCTCTGATTGGGTTCATCCTTCATGCAACAGAGGCTTAAGTGTTCTCTCTGAAGTAGGACAAGAGTACCATGCTAACTTCTAAAAAAGTTACATTTCGTTTGTACTTCACCTTTAGTATTTACCCTTCACTTTTATTAATGTCACAGGATCTTGAAAAAGCGGAATGATTTTGATGATATTTTGACCATTTAGGTGAATTTGGGTAATCTTCCTCATTTTGGTCAGGGTCATTTTCGCTACACCTTTCACATATCTGACGTCCTTTACAACCTTCCCTGTGGTAGCTATATCTTTGACATTTAAAGCATCTTAGGGGTTTGGGGATATATTGTTCCATTCTCTTACATTTTGTCGTGTGGAAAGTCTTCATTTTGAGGATATTTTTAGCATGCTTCCGGCTGTCCACTTCCCCAAGTAAATTGCTGTTTCTGGTATTTTTTAAATAGTTCTAGGGGTTGTTCTGGTTGAAATCACCTTCTCTATTAGAAATGGAATTAAATTAGCTTTGCAAGTCTCTTCCAAAGATTCAAGTTTAATGAATCTAGAGAATTCTGCAGCCTCATTCTTCGAATCAGACCCAGAAAGATTTTGTTCCGTTAAAAAATATTTGAAAAGGGTTGGGAATTTGTCACAAGTGCAGATTGAAGAATATGCCTGGGACTAAGCATATTGATGCTAGGGCTTGACGCGACAATCAGATTTATCGGAACGGGCTTCTCCGACCGCCTATCATGCCCAGTAAGGGCCAAAATGGTATGTTGCAAGTCACTTGACCACAAGGATCCTGTCCGAAAGCATCATGGGTTGCCACCTACGGCTTCGTTTGGATAGGCATTACTTCTCTACACAGGTGCATTGGCGTAATTTAAGAGAGAGAGAGAAAGAGAGAGAGAGCGAGCATAAATACCAAAACAATGTGGTAGGTTCCTTGGAGAATTCTGAACAAATAACAGAAGGAAAAATATAAATCACGAAAAAAGGCGAGAGAGAGAGAGAGAGAGAGAGAGAGAGAGAGAGAGAGAGAGAGAGAGAGAGAGAGAGAGAGAGAGAGCATAAATACCAAAACAATGTGGTAGGTTCCTTGGAGAATTCTGAACAAATAACAGAAGGAAAAATATAAATCACGAAAAAAGGCAAAAAAAACAAAACAAAACAAAAAAAAAACAAAAAAAAAACCGGAAAAGATACTAGTCGTTTACTAAGCTAAATTTGACACTTAATCATAATCAAACTCACTGACAATGGTTCACAAACCTTTCTTTATGTATAATAGTTATTTAATAAACTTAGCTTAATGGCATGTAGACAGCAATATAGTGTGGCGATTTAGGAATTACCAAAGAACTCCCAACCGGATATTGACTCGTCGGCTGCCTGATACGAAATGTATAAATGCGTCGCCACGCATAAGGCTCCACGCATCCATCCGGTTAAAATCAGAAAAAAGAAAAATAATAAAATGTAAAGTAGCCAATGAGAAGCGGTCGCGCCAAAATTAGAAGGATTTTCGAGTAGCGAATTTGGAGCCGGTAAAAAGAGATAAATACTCAGGTTTTCTGTGAACCTCCCTCTTTTTCGGGCAGTGACGTCGAACCGACAACACCGATTTTACTATCTGGTGTTTTGGGCACCACGCTATGTCTTTAGACGTAGCGTTGGTTAGTCCATTCACCAGGTAAATAAAGGAAAGTATGAAAGAAATGTTTTCGTCTTTTATCTGTTATCTTCCCTTTTTATATTTCTTATGGACCTTCTTTGGGCAAGGCATTGCGCCAGCCAGTCAACGTGGGGTAAAGCAAAATAACCAAAATATGGAGTCAGACATCTTACGGCAACACAGCCTTGCCCTTAGCCACTGACTTTCATAAATAACTTTAAACCCCACAATAGACCACTCAATGAGAATCGAATTCGTTGAAACAATGGTCAGCTAGCCTAACTCGAAAACTATTGCACCAAAAAACTAAGTATGACTTAAATCTATCTCAAGGGCGTATTTCTCCAACCACTTCGCTACGGGCAGGATGTGATACAAGATCAATTTTCATGCGGAGTAAAGCTGGTTTGAATCCAGAGTTTTCCTTTTAGACTGGTTGCTAAGGCTAAAAAATCTAACTACGCGGGTAAGACGTGAATTGATTGGTTTATACTTTTCCTAGGGGTATTAGTATGAAGAGAAAACCAGCAACCTTGTCCAGGATTTGAACTCCAATCACCAATTCCCTTTCCTACGACGATAACCGTTACGCTTATCACAAGTATAGAGCTGCTGGATCAAAATCACTACTCAAAGAGTAATTAATCTGCAAGACAAAATTGTTAACTACTGAATCATAACAAGGTGCCTAAGATAGAAATGTTTGAATGGAGTGAATATTTAGCTGTGCTTTCATATTTATTCATATTTTCTTTTGTGTGTATGTGTTTATTTACTGGATGGAAGAACATTGTCTGTTTATGCATGTGTACATGCATAAGCAGGCAATGTAGGTTGATAATTCTCTCTTAAAACATTCTCCTTGGACAAATCTACGTCTTTGGGATGACACGAAAACTTAGATTCCAAAGTTTTACCACCATTCAAAGAAATATAAAAAAACATAGTTAGCTAAAATGCATCAACCTTCTTAATTTTTACAATATTTAGTTGATAAATTATACTTTCAACTACAAATCCAGAAACGGTTGATATTTTAACAAAGTATTATAAATAAAAGATTGCGCTAAATTAAGACATTTAAACCATATGATCACAATATTAAAAACTAAAACTCTTAGAAGAAAAGTGTCCGGGGGATGATACTAAATTACTCTCTCTCTCTCTCTCTCTCTCTCACACACACACACACACACACACACACACACACACACACACACACACACACAAAGCAACAAAAAAAAAAAAGGAAACAAACCAGGTAGATAAAGAAAAAGAGTCTATAAAAAGAAAGAGGAAAAACACTGAATAGAAAAAGAAAAGAAAGTCTACTTAAGAGGAAAAGGAAAATAAATTGAATAAAAAAAGCGAAAGAAAGATTAGAAAAGAAGGCGAAATAAAAAGTAAAAAAAAAGAAAGTGAAAGAAAGAAAGGCAGAAAAAGTTTGTGATACAAAGGAAGAGCCGGAAAAATGTGAAAGAAAGACAGAGCGGGGAAAAGCAGAGAAAGGAGATGAAAGAAAGAAAGAACGGGAAAAGAAGGCGACAGAATGTCGAAAATGAAAATGATTCAAGATGGCAATACAAGGAAATTGGTTGAGAAGGAAAGAAATGGAAACAAGAGGCGACAGTTTATTGATGATTGTAAAAATGGATAAATTAAATTTGACCTGAAGAGGCAGTTCAAGATCTTCGGTTAACCTTTTCACGTCATCATTGCAACTGTGGGATAAGTCTTAGAAAATACTCATTCCGTTTCATTCTATCAAAAATATAAATAAAATAAAAACAGTAAAGACATGAAGTCGCTTAATCGTTTTTCTCACTTTTTGAAAGAATGTAAAAGAAAAAAAAAATGATTTCATTTCATTCGCTCGTGTTGTAATGGTTATCGTCGAAGGAAATGGATTGAGCCATTCAGAAGCAGTTCTCATATCACATATCTTTAGTGCTCTTAGAAAGGAATGAATCTAACGATTCTCTCTCCAGCTATGGGTAAATAGCAGAGCAGACTGGGCTCGGTCTGATGATCAGTCTAAAAGAAGGAAAACTCTGAATTCAAACTAAAAGTTTAAAATTGACCTTGTGTCGCATCCTGACCATGACAGAAAGGTTGGGTAAATATACGCTCCATTTGATTATCTATATCTTTTTCCTTTTCTTTCTTCTTATCCCTGCAATTCATATTCATCTTCTCTAACATTTTCTTTTCTTTTCCCCTTTTTGTATTTTTTTTATCTTCAATTTCATTTATCTTGCTCTCGCATTACTTGATTTATTCTTTTTTTTTCTTCTATTTTTGAAAGCTATCTTTTACTTTCCTCTTTTTTTTACGCATCCTCTGCCGAGTGGTAATAAGGGTGTCTTGTGTACGACACTAAATTGTATTCAGTGTTGAGGCCCAGTTCTGGAGCTTTAGGGAGTGTGAGGTCACCTTTTCATTTACATTACTTTCAGCCTCATTCTGAACTGTAGTGAGAGTACCTGTTAGAGTCTCATCTATTTGAGATAATGGAATGTTTGTTTGTTTAAAATGATTGTAAAGATACATTTTTGCAGTGTATATAAATGGAGAACAATGATGAGTATTCCTAAAAAGTAAGATACGCAGTGTTTTCTCAATAAAAATTATTCAATACAAAACCTAAAAATCTCTTTATTTATTAAGTTTAATGCATTTATTTAAATTAATACATCACTTTAGGAAGTCTTAGTGAATTTATACTTATTGTAATGAACAATAATTGTAATAATTTTCAAAGAATAATGTCTTCTTAGAAGTTTCAAGTAACTTTTAAGCAGATATAAATCTTAGAAAATATGTTCCTCTGATAGGTAAAATTCAGTTTGTAGCATTCTCTTTCCACAACAAAATTATATAACATTTCTCGACGAAATATGAAATCAGCTAGGATGCAGACGTTCAGCTGCTGCTTAAGTGATGAAAATGAAAGTGAGCCAGTAGGTATAGATATTTTCGATGTTCTGGTCTGCAGTATATATATATATATATATATATATATATATATATATATATATATATATATATAACAAAAACGAAGGCTTTTTTTACACATTTAATTATGATGTTGTAAAATGTTTTCCTCTTTATTTATGATTGTGAATTTTTCACTCCAGCTTTAAAATAAGTTGATAATATAGCTGTTTTTAGGAGAACACAAATGAATTACGAAACTTTTCTTTAACACACAACAACGAAAGTTCTTTATTTGCAGCTTTGAATATGGTTTGTTCTTGGTGCTGCAAGACTCGTGGTGTTTCGGCTCGTTAGTGTTGGAGACGAAATGGCTCAGCGGGATGTTGAGATGGCAGCGTGTTGTTGAACGTGTGAGGGATGTGTTTAAAGTCACCGTGTAGTTTTGTATCTGGTTTTTGGAGGAGAGTCTGCGATATCTCCATGTTGTCGAGAGCGGGGTTACGCTCGGATCGACATAGTCAATTTTGGGGTGACATGAAGTGGTGCCTGTGGAAGGCATGCTGAATGTTTCTAATTTATGTTCAACTGGGATTCCTCGTAAAGAATCCATAAATTAGATGGTTCCCTCGTTGGGTGTCCATGTTGCTGCAGCTAGTGTTAAGGCCACAGTGAGATGTTCCCACTGGGTGGCTTGTTTAGCTAAAAAGCATCGCCAAGCAGGGACGATCAGAGGAACGTCTGTTCTGGTCGCTGTCTCAAGCCGAAGAGACTGGATTTGGCCGCTCACCCGTTTTGCTAGCCGGAAAAGAAGGTCCGGGCTGAATAGGATAAGTCATCCTGATTGGGTGAAATTCAGTGTTGAATTGAATTGCGCGCCAAAACAAAATACGAGATTTTCCTCTTCTCTACAATAATAATTAAACTAACTTCGGCATAAAATGACCCAACAAAAGTTGACATGCCGTAAAAGCAATAAACCAACCAACCAACCAACCAACCAACTTTAATACATATTTCCGTATTTTTCTTTTTTTCTTCCTCGCAACTCACTTAAAAGAGAAGAAGAGCAAAAGAAGTTAAGTGATTCGGAAAGTAGAGAAGGAGGAGTTACACTAGTCCGACTTAGAGAAGAGAAAAGTGGGTTGGTTGTTCGGGTTTTATGGCATATCAACCGTTGAAGGTTATTTAGCACCAAATCCATTTTTATACAAATAATCAATTCTATTTCAAACAATTCAGTTTAGCATGAGTACAGAATTTAATTGTCAAAAACATTTCTATTTCAAGCAATTCAGTTTATTCAAACAATTCAGTTTAGTATAAGAAAAGATTTTGTTTATATACAGTTAAATGTCAAAACAGTTCTATATTAAACAATTCAGTTTAGCGTAAGTACTGTTCCGTTTCAAACAATTCAGTTTAGCATAAGTATGCAGTTTAATTCTATTCAACCCATAGATAGGGCCCTATCAGGTGCTACCATTCCGGGCCAGAGTGGACCTAGGACCAATAGCAATGAAGGAGTACTCCGCATTCCCCAAAGCTCCAGCATTACTGGAGCCTCACCATAAGATTCTTTAGTGTCATATCCAGGACACTCGTTGGGGAGGGGCTCTTATCCCTCTGCAGAGAAGCAGTCGGTGGGCAAAGAAGAGAAAGGAAAAAAAAAATAGATAGAGAACGAAAAGAGGGTGAATATAAATGGCAGTTGGAGGGAGTAAAAGAAAGAAGAAAAAAAATATAGAGAAATCAGAGGAACCAAATGTGAGATAGTTTTAATCCGAGACAAAATTGGAAAAAGGAAGGAAAAAAGAAAAAGCGGGAAGAGAGAAGTTGAAAGTAGAAAGTCGTCAGCAAAAGAAAAGGAGTCAGTGTGTGTGTGTGTGTGGGGGGGTAGATGAATAAGGAGTGCAGGTGGGAGTAACAGTAATTGTCGTAGAGAATAGAATCGGAAAGCTGAGTTCAAAACCTGAAAGTTTGCATTTTATTTCCCGTTAATGTCTTTAAAAAACACGAATCCATCTCTTCCTCTCAGCTATTGATAAATAATTGGGCAAACTGGGCTTTTAGTTTTGGTTAGGCAACCAGTCTAGAAGAAGGAAAAACTGAATTAAATCCAGCTGTTCTTGCCAGGCCAGAGATCGTTCATTCTTACTTTAGTCACTGTACAGGATTACTTGAAGAGGAAACGAGAACCATTGAGTAACATTCCTATTACTCCGAGAGTTGCCATAAAGGGGAATTACTCGACCTAATAGATTCTGGGATAAAAAAAAAAGATTAATATACTAGAAATAATTGATGTGTGGCTAGCGAAAAGGTTTTGGTTCTTGTTTTCGTCCATGTGAATATTATTTTTGAATACCTATCACTTTTTTCCATTATTCAATCTACAGCAAACTCACTTACTTTTCTTTTTCTTATACTCTATCATATTCTTTTGACATGATACTCTGTATCTTCCGTTTCTCTTTTTGTACTGAGGTTGATCCTTCACTCGATCTTTTTCAAACCAGCTCCATCCACACTTTCATTACTCCTCCTATCTTCCTTAGTTCTCTTCTCTTTTCGTTTTTCTTTTCTTCTATATCGTCTCTACCTCCATTCATTCTGTTTGCTCATTCACATTCTTTAACCCTTCATTTCTCCATTTTCTTTCTCTTATTTATTTCGCCATTATTCACTCTTCTGTCATAATCGGCGTATGCTTCCAACGCGAAAAGTCTATTTCGTGCCGAACCGAAAATTCTGAACGAAATCCCAGAAGATCCCACTTCGCTCTCCGAAGCAATTTTCGCATTTATTCCGAGGTGAAAGCCAAAAACTTCAAATCAGTCATTTATTAAGACAGACATGAAGGATAGATTGGGGGAAATTCTAAAAAGGAACGGGGTGGGAGAGCCTGATTTCAAGCAGAAGGTTCATCGACAGCGGGTGGGTCACATAAGGAATTTTACAAGAAGAAGAAATGGTAATTTAATCTAGAAATGAAGAAGAATGAAAAAAGAAGAGTGAAAGAAAAAGAGTGAAAAAAGAAGAAGGAACATAAACACCACTGACGTTCTAAAAGAAAAAAGAGAAGAGGAAGAAAGAAGTGTGATTGATGATAAACTACAAAAGGAAGAAAGAAGAAAAGAGTTCAATGATAAGGAAAAAAAAAAAGAAAATTATTACTACAACTTCAAGTAATAATGATAAGAAGTAAAAGAGAAATAGAAATAAAATGATATTATTACTACTATTGTTAATAATGTTATAACAAAAACAAAAATAAAAATATACTACTACTACTACTACTACTACGACAAGAAGAAGAAGAAGAAGAAGAAGAAGAAGAAGAAGAAGAAGAAGAAGAAGAAGAAATCTATCAAGAACAAGAAAAAAATCATGGTTTGAAGGTCAACCGTTGGAGCAATTGCTTATATTGGAAAAATAAATGGTTTTAGATAAAATTCTTAGAGCACCGTTCCATCTACTTATCTATGCTGCTCAGGTGCAAAGAACTGTTCAACTAATTTCTCGAAGGTGTTTCTGTGGGGACTGCGGTTTGATAGACAACAATTCGAAAACGGCATCAAAAGAGTCACGTCACTAACTGTTCGCTAAGGTTTGCATATCAAACTTCATAATACTAATACAGAAAGCGTCAGGCAGAGAATAACGATTTAAAATAGTAGGGGGTGCACATCGAAAGTAATACCTCCTGTTTATTTCCACAGAAAGTAAACAATAAAAAGATTAGATAGAGCAAGTTTTCAGCTATAAATAGTATTTTTTTACACAGTTCCAAAACATTATATATGCATTTGCTTGCAATGAACTGGAACTTGCTCGCACATGTAATAGCATACCTCCGAAAGTATTATTTTCCTTTTTAGCATTTAGAGTATTCAAACTATTATCTTCATCTTGTTAAATTCATAACGTTTCAGCCGATGCATCCTTTGGCCTTCTGATGTTTTTTTGTCGAACTTGGGAGCCGAGTTGCATAACTAAAGGGATCGCTCCGAAAGTAATGCTTCTAATTGACTACTTTTGGCAAAAATAATGAAATTAGCTCACTTAACAAACTAATATCACATAAGGCGTATAACATTTTTTCTTTAATTGCTGAATATTTGGGTTTTATTAATTTTAATAATTCAATTTAGTTTATTAAAGGAATATCTTAAGAAGCTATTAAAGAAAAATGCTTTGGATTATCTAATGCCAAATACTAAATATATCATAGAAGAAAACGGTGGCACCACTATCTGGTGGGCATAAGAAGGTTCACACCTTTGCCAAGGACATTAGTCTGAAAGTGAACGTAATAGCGAGATTGAAGTTCGAACTTGCTTTCTATGATATCTGAGGCTAGCACTTTAACCACTACGCCATGGAGACACCTTTTCAAAAACCTTACTAAACATCCTTTAAATGTACAAAATCCATAATCTTTGCCAGAGGATGTATATATTATTTTTAATCTAATGTTTAATAAGTGTTTTTATTTGGGCTTCTATCTTTGTTTCCTTTTTATAAAATTCTTTTACAACTCTTCATTTGTCATTCTATAACCCTTTGTCAATAGTGACCAATTGGCTTTGCTCGGGGTGATTCGGAAAATTAAAAAAAAAAAAATAAGAAAGAAAAAGGAAAGTCAGCCAATGAGTGACCTGAAAGGGCAAGCATATTATAGGAAGGCTAAAATTAGGTAAGTCAAAAAACTCGTTCAGTTCACTAACACTTATGTCTACAGTTCGTACAGTAGATTAATACATTAAAAATATCTTGCTTCAACTTCATTCACTCTTCCCCTCACTCTGTACGTGCTTCACTGACTGTGAATCGGAAGGACTTCCTCATAATTACATCTTAACATGAATTGGGTTGTTCTTTATTGATCATAAATCAGTTGCTATAACACTTTTGCCAACAGTAGCGAAGGTCGGTCACTTTCAATTGACTCGAGTTCCGCCATTTCCCTAAGCGATTACAACTTTTTTATTTTGCTTATTAAGACTTGATTTGGTATTCTGGCAAGATTATACTGTTATAGGCGTACATAACAAAAATTGTTTTCAACTGAATTTCACACACTCACACACACATGCGCGTGCGTGTTAGGTTAGGTTACCTTGTTTTAATGGCATATCAACCTTCGTGGGTTATTTAATGCCAAAGCCATCATGGAAGAACATTAGTGGTACTATTAAACCCATAATTGGCAGTGATAAAGGTGTTCATAGGTTTTCCTCGTGTATTAATCCTAAAATGGGTTGTCCTAGTAGTGTAATGGTTAAAACGCTGGACTGCAGAATTGTAGTAAATGAGTTCGAACTCCAGTCGAGCTATTATGTTCACTTTCAGAGAAATACCCTTATTCTCCTCGCTCTGAGTTAAATAGTATCACTACTGTTCTTCTAGAAGGATGGCTTTGGTATTGATTAACCTAGGAAGGTTGATATGCCATTAAACAACGAAACCAAGTCAAATCAATTGCGTGTTTGGATTTCGAACTCGCTTACGACCATGTCGTAGTCCTGCAGATTATCCATTAGGTCATGGGGACTCCGTGTGAGTGTGTACATGTATATATATATATATATATATATATATATATGTGTGTGTGTGGCGATGTATTTTTTACTCCTTATTTTTCTCTCTATATCACACTACCTCTTTTTTTTCTCTGTCTGTCTTTCTGTATGTATGTGGTGTAGTGGTTATCATTGTAGGAAATAGACACGGCGAGATGAGTTCAAATCCTGTACATTTCACATAGCACTAATACTCTTGGGAAAGGTATGAATGCAATTATTCTCCCTCCAGCTATAGGCAAACAGCAGGGCATACTGGTTTCTTTAGCCTTGGTTAGGCAACCAGTCTAGGTACAGGAAAACTTTGAATTCAAACCTGTTAAACACGGCTTAAAAATGGAACTTGTGTCATATCCTGCCTATGCAGAGGGGTTGGTAAACACTCTCTCTCTCTCTCTCTCTCACACACACACACACACACATATATATATATATTCTTGGACTTTTATTTTTTATTCGCTTTTCTTCGCTAGCTTCCATGTTAAAGGAACTCTTACGTACTACGAACGTCTATAAATCTCACAAACGATAATGGTTTCATATTAAAAAAGACAAGAAGCAGATGATATCTCACAGAAACTATGACAGACACAGACTACGCAGATGATCTCGCGCTTTTCAAAAATACATCTACTCAAGCCGAATCCCTGCTCGTAGCCTGGAGTAAGCAGCAGCTGGTATTGGTCTCTTCGTGAACACAAACAAAACAGAATTCAAGTATCTTAAACAAGAAGGAGCTATTTCCATTTTAAGCGTCAAACTTCTAAAATAAGTAGACCAATTCCCATATCTCAGCAGTAATATCTAATCTACTGAAAACATCTACTGTCCATAAGTTACTCATTTGTACATATATCTTCATTTAATTTTTATATTTTGAATTCAAATATATAAAAATTTAAAGCTTCAATCCCTATACTTTTTATCTTATATTTTATATATATATATATATATATATATATATATATCGTATATACTCGTATATAATTGCAAACGATCTGAATGTTTTTACCCATCTTCAATGTCAACACTGAAGTGGATATTTTCCAATTTTCAGTCAGGCTCGCCATTCTGAAAAATAAAATAAAAATCAGTCACATTCCTTTCTCGACTAATTTCGTATTTATTTACCCCATCCCGCCGCCACGAGCAAGATATGACAAGGTTAATTTCTAGCGGAGTAAAGCTGGTTTGAATTTGTAGTTTTTCTTCTCTAAGATTGTAAGAAGACTAGAGAACTTAGAATACCCTAAAAAGAACCCTACAATTTACACATAGCTGAGGTGAGAGAACCATTCTCAAGGGCATTAACGCAAAATGAAATGCTCACAGTCTCGTCCAGGATTTGAACTCGGGTCACCATTTCTACTTCCAACGACGATGACTGTGATTTCATAGACGAGCTCACAAATCCGCGTGATTTTAAGAAAAAAGTTACCTCGCTTAGCTTTCGTGCAATAAAATGTTATAATGCTCGAAAAGAAGGAAAGTAGAAGAAAGAAAGAAATTGAAGTCTAGCCAGTAAAATATCATTATTATAGGGGTAGAAGATGAAGTAGCAAGCAAAGTGAATGCAACTTGCAAGCACTTATATAGAGAACGAGACAAAAACATTCGTCCAACTTCTACCGAAAATTGTTGTAATTGCGGAAAAGAACTTTACATTGACAATGACCACTTCCAGTAGCTAAGAGAATCCGAGGTGAAACACGGATGGACACTGACCTGGTCTATTCAAAATAATTTAGACCTCTCTACTGCAATCATACTGTCACTGTTTTTAGTCACAATATTATCTCCACCATACAATACCAAATATAAATATATGGTCATGTCTCTCAGAACATAAAACTTTTTTACAGTTTTGAGACTACTATATTCAAGTTAAAAAAAAAAAAGGGAAAAAATAACTCAAAACTAAAATACGAGGTTTATCAAGAAAATAATGAGACTTTTTTTCAGGTTGGCAACACTGATCAAAGTTAGACTTGAACACTTGAGAAAACATTCATTTCATTTATATGCTTCTAAAAATTCACGCTTACCTGAATAATCTTGGATTCTTACAAGAGTGTTTGGTTACGAATGATTCGAAAAGGGAACAGATCTTCGGGGCAATGTATTTTCACTGTTTTCGGTTGACTTTGCGGATCGGAAAAGACAGTCCACCAATTTTTTAATGGCTTCATTAATTTTAAAAAGTATCAAATATTCCTAATGTTGTGAAAAATGCTGAACATTAAAAATTTCGAAATGTGTAAAAAAAAATCTCTTCAGAGAAAACTGCAACTCATGTCAATTTTAAAATTGAAAAAAAAAAACAAAACAAAACACAGATCAAATTCTGTGTCAAACTTCAGGACAATAAGGGAAAACATTTAACAAATTAACCCATAAAGATCAAATTTTACCCCAAGTACAGGTTTGTAGATGGTTCAAAGTGAAGGGATTATATCTCTTTCTTTGACCAGACCCACGTGTTTGTTCCGCTTCTCCAGTTGTTTGGGGTGCGCTTCGGTCGGCCGTGTTTTGGTCAGCGCGGCTCAGCACTGGAGATTTCCTCCGGCTTCAGGAGGCCTTTCCCCCCAGGTTTTTACCCCCATACGGTGGGTTGGGTTTATTGCCTGGCGCCTGAGAAGAACCTTATTAAGGGGAATGCTGACGGGGCCGATGGTATTATTGGCAATACCGGATGCGTGTGGACTTCGGCCCTGCAACCGGACCAACCTTAAAAACGGCCTTGTGCCAAATTCGCTCGTTCGGTGGGGCGCGTGATAGATAACTGACGGTGACATTGATTAGTTGTAAATTAATATTGATTAGTTGATTTTTAATCGGGTTTGCCAACCTGATAATAATATTTTTGATACAGTCAGTCTCATTACTTAAGAAACCGAACTAATGTATATATATATATATATATATATATATATATATATAATGTCTCTTACTTGACCTTCAGTATGAGTACGTACACCTCTAACTATTTGTATTATGTGAGTTCAGACTTGTTTTAAAAATCTGAAATGATTTTATGGGAAAAAAATATGGTTACTGAGTGCTACAATCGTACAGATAGTACTGAAAAGGAGATTTCTGTAATGGCTCGAATCCAACTTGGAAACGACTCACTGATAAAGGTAAAAAAACGTCTCAATTTGTAGACGTACGTTGATCGTCTTCTTCATATAGCAGTAGTAAGATTTGAAATTTTATAATTATAACCAAAAATATGGATATGTAGCTGTCCCAAAATAAGAATATCTCTTATACATATTATGCAATTTTGTTTTTCGTGACAGAAGTGTTGCAGTTGTTTATGATTAGAGAGTTTCAACGCAATAGAGATCAGACATAAATAATAACTTATAATATCGTATGATGTCCAATTGGAAATTATAAACTCCCAGCATCTTTGGTTTAGAAGAAAATTAACTCTTTATTCTAAAAAAAAACAACGTTAGTATTGAACTTCTATATGGCATTCCTGTATCTTTTTATCTTTAGAGTTTCAAAGAAAGCATGCTTTTACTTTGTCTCGTAAACTTCAATTGACACTCTAGTTTTTCCATTGAAGTAGTAGTAGTCGAGGGCTCCTTTTCAATAGCTTCTACACCGAGGTGTAGGGGAGGGCACTATTCCTTTCCCTGGATGGTTCTACTTTACCCTTGATACGTACCTTATAATGCTGAGTGTTATGCAAGTACCATTTTTTTAAAGCTTTTGGTATGACTCGACCTGGAATTGAACCCTGGTCTCTCGGACCATAGGCGAACACTCTACCCACTAGGCCAATGAGCCGCTCCATTGATTTACTTGATCCTTAAAGCATCAAAAATTCAATATTTGGCTTTAAAATACCTGTTCTTTATAGTTTCATAAACGAGATCATTTTACTACACCTTGTAGACTTTTTCTGTTAATATCGTTTCTATTTAGAGCATGTCTCAAACACGCAACCCGCAAACTACTTTTTTGTAACACGCAGCAGAACTGTTTTCGTGACTAATATTTTCCGAAAACTTGGTAATTTTTCCCTCGGCCCTGATCGTGTTTCTCCCAAAAGAAAGACAGATTGCACTTTAATATTGCAGTCGCTTTCACTTTAAGATCTACTTCTGTGATGGAGGAATGGCTGAGATTATAGAAAAATATTTCGCACAATAAAATATGAGGATTTTCTGTTTCTTAGTGTTACAAGGGAAAGATTTAAAAATTCACATTAGCTCGGAGGTTTTACTTGACTTGACAAAAAACTGACACGCATAACAGAATATGAGGATTGTTTTACATAACGTGTGAAGAAATAGATTTTTTCAATTCATATTGGCATGAAGAAAGTATTAAGATTATAAACAATACACACAAATAGAAAAAAACATAGAAAGTGCTTGGGTGATGATTGTAAAATAAAAGGAAGTTATATATGCTATTTCTTTAAATGTGATAAAACTTTGAATTTGGCTTTTATTTTCTGTTTCAATAATATGTAGAGTACGATTTATTACAATTTGCCCATAAAACCCCCCAGAATTTATCAAAAGGGAAAACAGAGAAAAGGGAATTTACTAAAAGTAAAAATTAAATTGAGGAAAATTTTAAACGAAATATTTGTCCCCTTCCCTACATTTTATGTTAATTCAAATATTTCCTTTACTTTCATATACGTTTTCATTTTGATGTGAAAAAATAGCAACCAATCGACTGTGTTGTATATTAATATTATAACTGATAGAAATAACGCCTCCCACTGTTTCACTTTTGGCCTACTGTGCCTCTTCCCAAGAATTTAATGGCCCTTTTGAGTCCTTGACTTTGAGACCTCTGGTTTAGAGCTCCAAAACTGATGTCCATTTACTTCGTTTTATTGTTTTCAAATAATACTCCTTCGGTTTTTACATGTTTTTATTGCTATTTTTATATCTATAATCGAAATAAGTACGTGAAAAAAAATTAAATAATTCTTAACCAGGATTTATCTATTCATAAAACTTAAAATGCCACGATTACTACTTCGAAATTACATTTCTTTTTTTACAATACCTCGTTTCTAACGGGGAATCGAGCCACTGGAGAAACCAGCTAGTCAGCTCCTTTAAGTGCTATCTGCATCATTGAAACACTCAGCAACCATTGTTGTTTATTTGAAATATTCGTTCAAATCTATTCAGATCTTTTAAGCAAATCTGAACTCGCATTATTTTGAATGTATAACAACGGCAACAGTGCCACAATCTATTATAAAAGCAGAGTATAAATGGTTATCGAGTTAAAAGTTCCCTCAAGTGACTTTAAAAGAAAAGAGAGTAAAACAATATACAATGGATAATGGGCAGAGGTTGAGGAACTAGAAGACGGCCATTTGTTACCGTTAATGGAACATTTCACTAGAAGGGCTAAAAATGATGATTAGGAATGTAGTCTTTCCTACGTATCAAATTGGCGGTAAATTCAAAGAAAAACAAATATACACGAAGAAAAGGAGTACTTCAGAAGTAACATATTTTACTTCATATAACCAAGATACATTAACTTGTTGAGAAATAAAAATGATCTCGTTAATTTTGACTAATTTTTTTTTTCCATCTTAAGTTTGTGTTGTCTTTTTTTTTAGTTGCGTAACATACGGACACTTAAAATAAATAAAACAAGATCGTTATCTCCCTTCGGTTGTTCAGTAACACCTGCGAATCTAGAACATCATACACGGCACCAGTCACATGACTAATACCAAATGGTATCAGCTATAAAGGTGAACAATGCCAAATTCAAACTTTCTTTCTTTCCTGATTGGCGTCCACCAAGATAAATGTATTTTTATTTGTTTGCTTGTTTGTTTGTTTTTCTTATGCTGAAGTTTCTATTTCTTTTTTCTTCCTCTCTGTCCTTCATTCGCAATTGTATTGGCACGAACCTTATTTTGTTTCCATGGTTTATTTGTTCTTTTTCTCTGTAAACAAAAACAAAATCAGTTTTTATGTATCTTGGTAGCCACTGAAGAACGTTTTTTATGGTTTGTAAAATAGCCGATAGTAGTGACCATATTCTCAAGTACATATTTCCTTAGTGCCTTGTCAGCAGGGCTTAAAATATGTTGACTGCGTCCGTTGTAGATGGGTAATCCCTCCCCACCCGCCAAAAGGGGGGGGTCATGGGTATGACACTAAACAGCATCTGATGATGAAGTTTCAGTTCTAGAGATCTGGGTGGTGTGGAATACCTCTTCGTTGACATTACTCCCAGGCCTACTCTGACCCAGAGTCGTAGTAAAATGTTTTTTGTCCCATTTATGTAGCAAAGAAATTTGTTTAAACATCATTCATGATTTAAGATATGATATCATATAACGGTGTACCAAAAACTCTTAATTTGTAAATATAAATGTACAGTCAACGTGATTCCCTAACATCTCGGCATAAAAAAGGTGATGGATTGACATGCAATTAAAGTCAATTAACCATATTTCCCTCGTACTCTACATGTCTTAGTTACTGCCTCATCCTTATTAAGTTCTTGTAATTCATATTAAGATTAAAACGTATATATGCTTTGAGTGTTTCTTTTCGTTGTCTGGTTGTGTTTACGAACGCGTTTTTCATATTAATGCAATTATATGAAAGAACTTGGCACCAAGCGTCTCCTTTGAACGGATGTCTTAGACAAGATACGTTTAAAGAATTAACAGATGGATAGATCGTTGCAACCACAGCCATTTCATTTCCTCTTTTATCGCAAGTCTCTGAAGTCGTCATTCTACGACAGCAAGAAGCAGTGTTGCTTGGATATAAAGAATGAGCTCCATCACCTCTCTCTCTCTCTCTCTCTCTCTCACACAAGAACTCCCAAGTTTCTTACTGAGATCCAGGCTATGATTGACAACGATCCCAGCAAGTCAATCCGGTCTAAGTTTTTTATCTGACAGGTAATACATGTAGACATTTGATATTTCTCATACAAGATGAGAAAGGGACAATTTTTATCACAGGCCATGAAGGACAGGAGGAAAGACCAAACTGTAAAGCTTTTCAACAAACTCAAGCATCTCTTCCAACCAAACATGCTTTGGTTTTTCTCAAATGAGAAAATTTTACCAGGATCAGATGTTGAACTCACACCGTTGGCTTGCTCTATGTCTACAAGATATACCGATAGTGATGAAAAACAAACAACCAGTTCATATCATAGTGTTAGAGGTGTTCCCTAGTGATGATGAGGTTATGTCTCCGGTTATCTTTCCACGTAGTGTGACGGCAAATTGTCTAAAATCCCTAAACGGGACTTTATTTTCGCACGTGTGAAGACGGGGCAGGTTGGCACTTGATCCCCTACAGAAATAAGTCCTGTTCAGAGTTCTTTTCTCAGGCAGATAAGAACTGGCATATTACGTGAGGGAATAATTTAGGGCCAGACTGGCCACCGCTGGCAAAGGGGTCCAAAATTTCACACTATCACACACCCACCAGGCCGCTAAACTTCTTCCCCTTCCGATAATAGAAGAATACGGGCCTATAGGTCTTAGTTGTAATAATATTAATATTGCTACCGTCGGCAACTCCGGTTTCCCGTGTGATACTTTAGGAATTAATAGGACAGTTCTAAGCAAGATAATGTAAGGCGAATAGAAGCTGAAAGGAAAGCATGGAATAATAACATAGACCACATGGTAAAATGAAAATACATAAGTTCTTTACTACGGTTATATACATATATATGTTCAAAGTGTCAAAAATATATAATAGGATAGTCCATGAATATAAATGTCTTTTCCTGGCCTTTTATCCTTTTTCAAACTGAGAGGGAGAGGTAAACAAAATTTGGGTGTAAAGGGAAAATGTCCCAAAGTTACTTATCTTATTTTTTTGACGGGGTTCCACTGGAGAATTTCTCTTCTTTCACGGGCTAGTAGACTTGGTACTGTTTTTAATGCTGGCTTGAGAGACTCAGGTCTCTCATGTCTCAGTCTTTTGTCTTTAGCCCGGAGTGAAATGGCTGTCGTCCGTCTGCCACGAGACTTGTCCAAAAACTACCTTTTTTTTTGTATTTACTTCCGTTGAGGGGAAGGGAACCCCACTTCCGTTTGGGGTCCCCCCACCAATCATTTGGCTTCATTTTCTCCTTCCCCTTCCGATGTCCGGCGACCCAAGGTCACTTAGGTACGAACATCTGTGTGACCCACATTCTCTCATAACGGTCACTTTTTGACTGCTAGATAATTTTAGTTCAACGGGGGGGAGGGAGTATCATTCCCACCTCCTCGTCTCCGTGAGCCATCACGTGACACCTCCCCGCTTAAGAGAAGAAAGGGAGATGAATAGAAATACCATAGAAAAAAAAAAGGCAATTCAATTCACTGTTCTTTCTCCTTTTCTTTCACTTTTTTTTTTTTTCACTTTACTTTTCTTTCATCCCCTTTCTTCTTCACGCTTTGATGAATTCTTTCCTTTTTCCTTTTTTCGTCCTTCCTAATTTTCACTATAGGGGGAAACGATTTCTCTTCTCTTTCTTTCTCTCTCTCTCTCTCCCTTTTCTTTTTCTTTAATCTCGTTTCCCTTTCTTTCTTTTTCTCTCTCGGCTTTTGGCCGTATCATATTTCAAATCTTGAGGAGGTAAGCCCTTCTTTCTTTCTTCGTCACTTTTGACGACTTTATAATTTTAATTGCCAAGCTTTGGGGAGAAAACTTCCTTTTCTTTTCTCTCTTTCCCCTCTCCGTCACTTGTTGACGCTGCTTTCTCGTCCATCTCATATTTCAACATTGGGGACGAGAATTCCTCATTTTCTTTAGTTTCTCTCTCTCTCTCTTTCTCTCTCTCAACAACTATGAGGGAATATTCTGCTACTACATTTTCGTAGGGCGTTAGAGAAATAAACCTGGGTATTTTTTTATTAATTTCTCTAAGTCCTCTCTCTCTGAAACAGACAACTGGCCTAATTTTTCCTCGAATTTATTCGGCATTTCCGAGTTCTTAATTTTTCGAGGTGGGCCTTCTTGACGGACATACCTCTTCAATTTGTTTGTGTGACACACTTGTGTCTTCTTCTTTCCCTCGTTGGTATCAATTCTGTATGTCCTCTTGTCTATTCTCTGTGATATTACGTAGGGACCTACATATTGTCCATCACAGTGTGGTCCTTTATTTGATGATAGTAGCAGGACTTCGTCGCCTTTCTGAAATTCTTCCTTCTTAGCCACTTGTGAGGGTTCTCTTATTTTCCTCTTATCCTCTCGATAAGTATTAGGGAATTTATTCCTAATATTCGTTGGACCTTCATCCTTTTTCTGACGACTGGTCCTTTTATCTTCTTGTTTATTGAGGGGTGGAAGGTTCACTTCTTTTCTTTCCACCTTCTCACTTTGCGAGCGATTGTGTCGTTTATATCTCGCACGTGGCTCAGCCGCCATCTTGTCTTCTTCATTTTTGGCGCTCATTTTCGCCCTCTTCTTTCCATCTTCATTTATGGCGCTTATTTTCGCCATCTTTTCCGGGTGACACTTTTTAGTTTTTACTTCATTTCCCAGTATAAGGGAAATTCCTTTCATGGGTAGTTTATCTACCACCCCAACTCGAATTGGTCCATTTTTCCACTGGGACTTTAGGGTTATTTTACACAGCGGTATTTTTACCCTCTTTCCGCCGATACCCTCTATCATCACAGTCTCACGTGTTGCTTCTATTACCCTTTTAGGTAATTTATTTCGTAGAAGTAACGACTGAGATGCTCCGGTATCTCGTAAAATTGAGACTTCCACTGGTCCTCCGTGTGGGCCTTTTATCATCCCTTTTTTCGTCCAAGGTCGATAAGACTTGTCTATTCTAGCGGTCGTGACAGCTCCCTGTGGTTTTCTCGGCTGGGTCTGGTTTCTTTCAGGACCTTTTCCTAGCTGGCACCTTATGGCTATGTGACCAGCCTTTCCGCATTTGTAGCAGACCACTGTTCTGCTGCTACTTTGGAAGGTCCTTCTATTTTCTTCCTTAGGTCTTAACTCAGCTTTAAACTTCACTCTGTTTCCCGTGAACGTTTTTTCCTTCGTTTTTCGGTGTGTGAGGATGTATTCGTCTACTAGTGCGGCCATTTCATAAGTCACGTCGGTTTTCCTTTCACTTAGGTGAACCCTGACTTCTTCTGGCACACAGTTTAAGAATTCTTCAGCTAATATTAGCTGCCGGAGTTTCTCAGCATCTCCGTCTATCCTCTTAGAGTCACACCACTTATCCAGCGCGTTCTCTTTTTCTCTCAGAAATTCCACATAAGACTGGTTTTCCGTTTTTCTCTGTGTTCGGAATATCTGTCGATAAGCTTCTGGAACCAACTCGAAGCTTTTAAGAACCGCTGCTTTCACCAAATCATAGTCGGCGCAATTTTCTGTCGGCAGAGTTGCATATGCTCTCTGTGCTTTTCCTGTCAGCACAGTTTGGAGTAGCATCGACCAGCATTCTTTCGGCCATCCAAGATTTAGCGCAGTTCGCTCAAAATGTGCGAAGTATCCGTCCACGTTGGCTTCTTCAAATTTTGGGACTAGCCTCGCTTGCTTCGTTACTTCGAAACTGTCATGGCTTTCTTTGCGTCCTTTTATTGCCAAATCGACTTCCCGCAGCCTTGTTTCTTGCTGAATTTTTATTTTCTCCAGTTCCATTTTATTTCTCTGTAGTTCCATTTGTACTTGTATTTTAATTTTCTCCAGTTCAATTTCTTCTGGAGTCATTCTTATCATTTCCGTTGGTAGCTCTTCTAATACTGCTTCCTCGAAAACATTTTCGTCGACCATGTGTCTTGCTATTTTTATAACGAGTTCATGTTTCCTCATAGAATTCTTAACATTTAACTCAAGCTTCTCGCCAATTTTTATTATCTCGCTTTTTCTCAGCCTCTCCAACTTTTCCATGGAGGGTTCTTTTAAAAAGTTCTCTATTTTGTCCATTTTTTCTTTAATTTTTCCAAACAGTGATATCAACAAGTAATTTGACTGTTTCAACAATATTCCTTTTTTTCTTTCACGGTCTCCCAGGGTAGATTTAAACGGCAGGAATTGTCACACGACTACTAGCAATAAATATTATTAATAATAATCATTCCGGAAACGAGCCCCCATAAAAGGTCTGTGACGGCAAATTGTCTAAAATCCCTAAACGGGACTTTATTTTCGCACGTGTGAAGACGGGGCAGGTTGGCACTTGATCCCCTACAGAAATAAGTCCTGTTCAGAGTTCTTTTCTCAGGCAGATAAGAACTGGCATATTACGTGAGGGAATAATTTAGGGCCAGACTGGCCACCGCTGGCAAAGGGGTCCAAAATTTCACACTATCACACACCCACCAGGCCGCTAAACTTCTTCCCCTTCCGATAATAGAAGAATACGGGCCTATAGGTCTTAGTTGTAATAATATTAATATTGCTACCGTCGGCAACTCCGGTTTCCCGTGTGATACTTTAGGAATTAATAGGACAGTTCTAAGCAAGATAATGTAAGGCGAATAGAAGCTGAAAGGAAAGCATGGAATAATAACATAGACCACATGGTAAAATGAAAATACATAAGTTCTTTACTACGGTTATATACATATATATGTTCAAAGTGTCAAAAATATATAATAGGATAGTCCATGAATATAAATGTCTTTTCCTGGCCTTTTATCCTTTTTCAAACTGAGAGGGAGAGGTAAACAAAATTTGGGTGTAAAGGGAAAATGTCCCAAAGTTACTTATCTTATTTTTTTGACGGGGTTCCACTGGAGAATTTCTCTTCTTTCACGGGCTAGTAGACTTGGTACTGTTTTTAATGCTGGCTTGAGAGACTCAGGTCTCTCATGTCTCAGTCTTTTGTCTTTAGCCCGGAGTGAAATGGCTGTCGTCCGTCTGCCACGAGACTTGTCCAAAAACTACCTTTTTTTTGTATTTACTTCCGTTGAGGGGAAGGGAACCCCACTTCCGTTTGGGGTCCCCCCACCAATCATTTGGCTTCATTTTCTCCTTCCCCTTCCGATGTCCGGCGACCCAAGGTCACTTAGGTACGAACATCTGTGTGACCCACATTCTCTCATAACGGTCACTTTTTGACTGCTAGATAATTTTAGTTCAACGGGGGGGGGAGTATCATTCCCACCTCCTCGTCTCCGTGAGCCATCACGTGACAGTAGTCTCACAATAACGTAGAAGCCCAAATATAGTTCCTGAAGGAGGTGCAGTTCACATGGATCGAGAAAATGGCTGCTGGAAGACACTATGTCTGGCAACAAGAATCAGTGCTATGCCACATTATCAGTGTTGATGGTAAAACATTTTTGTGATCACATCACCTCAAACATCTGGTTGCCAGACTCCCCGATTTGCAATCCCCCTGATTATTGTGCGCGGTTGAACGTAGACCAACACAACTCCAAGTGATGTTAACGATTAAGTGAAAGCAAGGATAACGGCAGAATTTAGCAATTTAAACAAGGAGACCGTCGGAAAGGCTTGCAGGAGATTCCGAAGTCGTCTGGAGGTCGTGATTGAAGCTATGACGATTTTTTGAATAAATTTAATCAATAGTATTTAAGATATATTTAAGATACTAGCTGTACCTGGCCACGCGCTGCTGTGGCTCAGTTTGTTTAAATGGGGAAAAAAAAAAAAAAAAAGAAAATGCATGTTTCTAATATGTTTAATTTTCCAATACTTGTGGATAAACAATATTCTTGGTAGTTCCAATTTCCGTGTAGATAAAAAGATTGTCTGGATTGCCGACTCTGGAACAGGCAACATATGATTGCCCATGCGAGAAGCAATCAATTCTAAAGATTGTCCCTGTGCTTTGTTGATCGTGATTCCAGCTGCCAATCGAATTGGGAATTGCAATCTCTTAAATTGAAATGACATATCTGTTGGAATCATAGGAATTCACGGTATGAGGACATCTTCACCTTTGAAAGGCCCTGACAAATTTTTTGCTTCTATGATGTTGGTCATTAATTTTTTTTACTGAAAGACGTGTGCCATTACAAAGCTTGGACTGGTTAATATTTCGCAACATGATAATGGGCATACCATAAAATATTTATTAAACAACAAAATAAATGGGATATCAATAGTAAAGAAAAATTTAAGAATAAGTTTTTAGAATAAAAAGAAATTTACTTACTACTGAACCAACGAAATATGGCTTAAAGTTTATTAACGAAAGAAAACTTTTTAAGGAATGTCTTTCGTTGAAGTTAAACAAAAAAAAAAAAAAAGAAGTATTGAAAAAAGAAAATAGAATATTTAGTAAACAATTCATTACTACTGAACTGATGAAATATAGTTTAAAGTTTAGTGTCTTATCGATAATAATAAAACGAAAGAAAACTTATTAAGAAATGTCTTTCGTTGAAGTTTTAGAGAAAAAAAGTAATGTTGAAAAAAATAAAATAAAATATTTAGTAAACAATTCTTTACTACTGAACTGACGAAATATTGTTTAAAAAAGAAAACTTTTTAATGGATGTCTTTCGTTGAAGTTAAACAAAAAAAAAAAGGAATGTTGAAAAAAGAAAAGAAAATATTTTGTAAACAATGCGTTAGAATAAAAAAGATTTACTTACTACTGAACCAACGAAATATGATTTAAAGTTTAGTGTCTCTGTTTAAGTTAACCAAAATAGAAAGAAAAGTGATAAAGCAGAAAAAAAAATCACGTATAAAATTCTTGGAAAACGGAAGTAATGTTTACCATCATTATTCGCGTTCGGCTTTTCTCGGAGAAAAACGACTTATTAAAAATATTTTTTTAAATTATTGTTATATTTTTGGATAATAAGTACATAAAAACACACCTGAATTAGAATAAAATACTCTCAGAAAATTTTAAGCCAATTAGTGGTATAAAACTGGAGATTATCGGTCAGTAACAAACATTACATTTTTATTTATATAGATATTAAAATAGGTTGGTCCACGAAGAGATTTATATTTTTTTTATTTATTTATTCACAAAATAAATTCAAAATACAAATCTCTTCATTGAACTACGTATTTTAAAATATATTTTTATTCTTTCTTTGGACCTACAACAAACATTTATATATATATATATATCTGTAAAAAATATAATTGTCAACTTATAAGTGGATGTTTAGCATTGCGTTTTTTACGGTCAAGTTCATCCCACACCAATTCAATGGGATTTAAGTCCATTGACTGCGCCAGCCAAGACATCAGTTAAAGGATCTGCTGTTCCTCTTTGCTTTTAATGTATCTCTGGCAGAGTTTACCAGTATACTTTGAGTCATTATCTTGCATGAGTACAAATCATTGACCAAAAAACCGTATTCCAGCAGGGATAACAGGATGCTACAGTATGCTGTAATAGCAGATCTGATTCAATTCGCTCTTCACTTGGTGCAACTGGCAAAAGCCCCTCACACTATTACAGAGTCTCCTCCATGCTTTGTCGGTTGGTGTGATACAGGGGGTTGCAACTCTTTCACCAACTCTTCACTGCACATAAACTCTCCTGTTTGAGCGAAAGATTTTGAACTTTGATTCATCAGTCCAAAGGGCTTTATTTAACTGCTCAATTGTCCAGTCTTTGTGCGCCTTGGTCCACTGGAGCCTTTTGAAATAGTTTGGCTTACTCAACAGTGGTTTCTTAACAGCAATTTAGCTATATAGGTCAGCTTCAGAGTCTTCTCCTTAAAGCGGATGTTGACACATTTTTTCTCGACATTGTTTCAGTTGTGCAATGATGATTGTAGCAATCAGCCTCCTGTCACACATTTTAGTCATTGATAAAATTGTTCTCTGCACTTGTTGCTTTTGATTTACCTTTCTTTTTCTGGGGTCTCCAAACAGTACAATCCACTGTACTTTTGGGAATTTTTATTTTTAGTACTAAAAAAGAAAAACGCCTTCAAATCAATTTTTCAAAAGATATCTGGTAATACTAAGGTCAAAGTTACCGAGGAAAACTTGTATTTACCATGAGAAATGAAAATCTTTGAAGGTGACCAAATACTTTTGACTGGTAGTGAATATATATATATATATATATATATATATATATATATATATATATATATATACGGTATGACAGAAATACCTCCTACATTTTAAACTGTCATCTATATGGTGCATGTAAACTTGGATTAAATGGTAACTTTTTCTTTTTTTTTAGATACGATCAGTTATGATTATGGCTTGGACCGGTGTACACTGCAGATGGAACGATTTTTTGGGGAGGGAGGGGGATTGTTTTTGTCTTTCGTTTTTTTTTGTTTTTGTTTTTGTTTTTTTCACCAGTGAGTTTATAATTGTAATACAGAAAGCTTTTTGAGTTTATATCATGTTATGTTATAATAATGCTATTTTGGATCGAAAATCGATATCGTTATTGATTGAAAAATCTATCCAGAAAAGTATTTCTACTACACTATGTATGTATGTATGTATGTATGTCGGTGGATGGGTGAAGGAACGAGGTTTAAAAATTTGTTTCGTAATAAAGAAAGTGCTCAAATACTGCCCAATAGAGCAAGATAAAACTCCCAATTGTATTTTTATATATGAAACTTTTAGTCATAAAACCGACCTTAGGAGGTAGATAACAACTTCTTTTACGTTATATATATATATATATATATATATATATATATATATATATGAATATGGATTGGTTTTATGGCATATCAACCATTGTAGGTTATTTAATGCCAAATTCATTTTTATACTTATAAACAGTTATATTTGAATCAATTCAGTTTAACATAAGTACAGTTTTTAGTTTGCACACAGTTAAATGTAAAAATAGTTCTATTTCAAACAATTCAGTTAACCATAAGTACACAGTTTAAAATGTCAAAAACAGTTCTCTTTCAAGCAATTCAGTTTTATATAAGTACACAGTTTAATTTTATTTGACCAACTGAGAGTGGGTGTAAACAATGATTTCAAGTAACCATTTTTAATCTTTATAATTTATAGTCAACTAACTGTTCTTATTTACAAATGATCATTTGCTTGCACACAGTTATATGATTTCAACTATTCCTATCAAATAATAATTTGCACACGATTATTTGGTTTCATGTTTTTCATGCAATAATGATAATAATAATATTAATAAGTAAAGTAAAGTTGGTGACCGTAGTCGAAAGCGACCCGAAGGCTCCCTTTTCAATAGCTATTATATCGAGGTGTCAGGGAGGGCGCTACTCCTTTCCCTGGATTGCTCCACCTTACCCTCGATACGTACCTTATATTGCTGAGTGTTAAGCAAGGAGGTATCAAGTACTATTTTTAAAGTCTTTGGAATGACGCGACCTGGGATTGAATCCAGGTCTCCCGGACCATTGGCAAACACTCTACTCACTAGACCAGCTAATTTTGCGCTGTTTATATGTATAAAAATGAATTTGGCATTAAATAACCTAAAATGGTTGATATACTATAAAATCAAACCAAACCAATCTGTTCAGTTCTTTAGTACTCTTCAAAGAATTCTAGTTGATCTTCGTAGTGCTGTGGTCTAGAAAGTCTCAGTTTATCCTCGGATTTCTAGTTTCTTTGGGATTTGTTACTCTTTAGTCAAAAGAAATAATCAGAAGGAAGTATTTTCATCATTTACAAAGCTTAGCTTAGTTTGGTCAAGGACAAGGAATAGTGAGCACTCAGTACAAATCGATCTCACTAAGAATGATCTGCTAGTCCAGCTTGCTAAAGTTTAAATTGTACGAGAGAGAGAGAGAGAGAGAGAGAGAGAGAGAGAGAGAGAGAGAGAGAGAGAGAAATGAATGAATGAATAAATATGGATGGAAAAAAAGAAAAAAGCTTGAAGAAACAAGTTTGATTCGCTTTCTTTTTTTAATTTTTTTCTTTTTTGTGAAACACATTTATAACCATCGTGTCCCGATCTTTATAGTCTATTTCCGGCCATCGTTGTTCCCAAGAGGGGAATGATCGGCTTTAGTATTTGACAGGTAATCTGTCAGATTAAAAGATTACCTGACTTCGATGACAGTGACGAATGAGTCCCATCGAACAGATAAACCAAAGTTCAAGTGTATTTGTTTTTCTGGAGTTTTCTGACCGCAATCCCAATAGTTCCTACTGAAAATCTGATTGGAAATTGAAAACTAAGTCAGTGAGTCCAAAGAGATTTACAGATAGATAGAGACATATTGAAATAGGTAAAGATATTGCAGAGATGGAATAGATAGATATGAACAAACTGAAACAGATAGCGAGATGTATGGATACGAATGGGCTGAGATAGATGGATAGACAGATATGAACAGAGTAAAATAGGTTTATCGATATAAACAGGCTTAAAAAGACAATGCATAGAGTTGAAGATAAATATATAGATATGGACATACTGAGATTGATAGATAAATAGATATGCATGAATAAAGCGAGACAGATTTGAACAGATAAAGATATGAATAGACTTAAATAGATATCGAAATATTGGGAGACTTAAATAAATAAAGAGAGAGAGAGAGAGAGAGAGAGGGGGGTTAAGCATAAATTGACAGATATGGTCAAACTGAGATAGATATAAACTGATTTGGAGGTGCCCGTGGTGTAATGGTTATCGTCGTAGGAAATGGACACGGCGACACGAGTTCAAATCCTGGACGAGGCTGATTGCATTTCACATAGCTGATTGCATTTCACTCTTGGGAAAGGTATGAATCCAATTATTCTCCCTCCAGTTATGGGTAAATAGTAAGACAGACTAGGTTCTTCAGCCTTGGTGAGGTAACAAGTCTAGGAGAAGGAAAACTCTGAATTCAAACCGGTTAAACTCCGCTTGAAAATTTACCTTGTGTCATATCCTGCCCGAGCGAAGGGGTTAGTAAATATGGATAGATATAAACTTATATATATATATTTATATATATATATATAAAGAGTGATAGAGATAAAGTGAATGAGAAATAGATAAAATAAGAAAGAAAAAGAGATAGAGAAGGAAAGAAGGAGAGAGAAAGAGAGATATTTTTATCTTTTCATCTTTCACCTTAGATCTCTTTTAAGGAGAGAGATGAACAGGTAAATATAAAGATATTTGTATGCAAACTGAAATACAAAATTTGAAAATTTGTATTAAAGATTTGTGCTGGTACTGTTGATTTTATAAGTACTCAAATATATTAGCTGATCGAGATGATTACACCAAATGTTTTATAGGGAAGCAGCTGCCTGCCTTCAAAAAAATCAAAATTCGGAATTCTGGTCATTGGCTCGACTCAAGACTAACACACAACTAACACACATCTCCACTATCAAATACCAAACGTATTTACTTGGTTTAGTTTAGTCTGGCGAAAGTAATCCACGAGTAATGAAGAATGAGTGGTTAAAAAGCAGTTAAGTAAAGAGAGGAAAATGAGGAAGAAGAAGAGCTAAGTAAATGATTAATTTAAGAAAAAAAGAATGTGTGTGTGAGAGGGATGAGAGGGGGGGGAGAAAGAGAAAAATACTAGAATGGTAGGGTGTAAAAGGAGTAAAATGTTTGGTATGCTTGTGTAATAGGAACGTAAATGATTGCATAAGGTAGTAGATATGAACAGACTGATATATATATATATATATATATATATATATATATAACGGCGGCCTGAAAAGTTCATAGACTGAAATATATATATATATATATATATATATATAAACTGAAATATATATATATATATATATATATATATATATATATAGAGAGAGAGAGAGAGAGAGAGAGAGACTGAAATATATATAGACAACACAACAATATTAGAACATCAAAATAATAAACAAAAACTACAGATTCTCGAAGCACTACATATTAGAAACATGCAACCGACACTTAATATAATTAATTTTCAAACCAGTGCTAATGTACTTAAATGTCTTTAGCAACTGACACTAATCATAGAAACCCATTTAAAAGCAAACGCCATAATCTTCAACAGTAAAGACGCTCTTACATAGTGGTAATATGCTAAAACAAAAGTTACATTACTTTTGTAATAGATCCTTTCCTGATGAGGGCCCAAAGTCAGGCAGAAAGTACTAGGGATACATACAACTATGGACAATACATAAATCAATTCCCCCCGAATACGATAATAGTAATACGGGAATTCGAACGGATCCAGAAGAAAATATGTAGACATAAAATGTCTATTATGTTTGATATATATACATATATATATATAGAGAGAGACAGAGAAGTGTAAGGGATAGGTGACAGCAACAAGAAAAGACAGAAAGGCTAAGTGGTAATGAGAGAGTTTGAAAGAGTGTTAGAAAATAGAGTGACAACAAAAGAGAACAGTTTTAATATGTGAATGGAGATTTAGTGCGAGAAAGAATTTAACCAATTATAAAGTGGAAGAAGAAATTTGAACGGGTGAAGACGAAAGAAAAGAAAAAAATGAAATGTAACATTTGTAAAAATAATCAAGAAAAATATATGGATAAATGTCCGTTTGTACGTGCGTTTGTATGCACGTTCGTGCTGGGATTGATCGAGAGTCGAGTGTATGTCCCATCATCTCCCGAACCTACTTGCGTTCAAGGTTTGTTTTGTTGTTGTCTTGTAAACGACATGTAAGGACGTCTTTAAATCTAATGGTTGAGATGATATGACTTTAATCATAGGATGTCAGCAGTGGTCGGGGTTGGGTTCTGGGTTTCGGAAATAACTTGCACCTTCACCATTCGTTCTTGACTAATTGTAACCCAACCCTATCTTTTGTTGGCTCAGTCCCAGCAAGTCGGGAATTCGTTTGCAGCAGAGGTGGATTGGGTGGCGATAGAGAAGGAGATTAACCCCAGACAGCAATCAACAACTGACAATTCGGACATACGTAATTGTTTTGAATTTCGTTGCATATTTCACGCTAAGGATTGTGGTAGTTCCGCTTTTTTTTTTTTGAGTGTCGATAAAATCTTTTTTCAAAAGGAAAAAGAAATTAATTTAAAAGTGGATTTGTAGATGAGAGAGAGAGAGAGGGGGAACATTTTTTTCAAAAATGTTAGAAGAGAATCGATTTCTGAGTTTTACTTAATCGAGTTTACGATAATAATAATAATAATAATACAGGAAATTTTAATTCGACCATACAAATAAATGGTATATGCACAACCCGGCGCCTGTCCTAGAAAATGACACGCATAAACCCCCATGGGACTTTAACATACAAACGGATCACTTAATCGCGGCCAGAAGACCAGACCTCATAATAATCAACAAAAGAAAGAGAATCTGCAAAATTGTTGACTTTGCTGTCCCGGCGGACCACAGAATAAATCTGAAGGAAGGTGAAAAGAAGGATAAGTACCTCGACCTTGCTAGAGAATTAAAAAAACTGTGGAACATGAAAGTAACGATTGTGCCAATTGTGATTGGTGCGTTAGGCACAGTAACTAAAGGATTATTAAAGGGCCTGGAGGACTTGGAAGTTGGCGGACGGATAGAGACTATCCAAACGACAGCATTGCTGAGGACGGCTAGAATATTGAGACGAGTCCTGGAGACTTGAGGAGACTTGCTGTCACTCAAACTCCAGTGAAAAACCATCAGCTAATACTGATGTGAAAAACTCTAGAGGAGTAATAATAATAATTGAGAAGTTAAAACTGCGAGTAAAATGATAAAAATAATTGAAATAAAAATAACTATCCCTTCGAATCATTAGCACCTCCAAACGCCCATTGACCTATACACCGAGTTCTTTGCTGAAAAATTGTTGAAAATATAAAATGCCATCTGTTATGCCACGTGCCTGATAGAGAAAAAAATGTATGTAACGTTGGCGACCTTAGTAGAGGGTGACCAGAAGGCTCCCTTTTCTATAGCTACTACACCGAGATGTAGAGTAGGGCGCTACTCTATTCCCTGGATTGCCCCACTTTACCCTTACCTTATAAGGCTGAGTGTTTAGCAAGGCGGCATCAAGTACCATTTTTTGAGTCTTTGGTATGACTCGACCTGGGATTGAACTCCGGGTTTCCAGGCCATTGGTGAACACTCTACTCATTAGGTCAATGACAGATATAATGATTCCTTGATTAGAAGTTGAAACAGCCCAGATATATGTACTTGCAGGTATATATTTACTAAATTGCAGAATTAGACTATATTGTATCATTATTGTTTCATTTCTTGCACTTTTTTTACATCCGTTTTAACTAGTGATTTTTCACTGGAGTCCAAGTGACATTAATTTTCCTCAGGTATCCAGGACTCTTCTCAGTATTCTAGCCGATCTCAACAATGCTGTTGTATGTATGGTTTCGATTCTGTCTCTGATCTCCATTTCTCCCAGTTTCTTTTTCGAACTTCTAGGGAATGTTCCTAGTATCACCATTGCCTTAGTGTTCCAAAATCTTTTCAGCTTTCTTGCAAAATTCAAGTCTTGCTTTTCGATTCTGCCATTTTCACTTTGTTGTCCACTTGAACAGCAAAATCCATCAAATGACAAGTTTTTTCAATACTGGGTCTGGTTTCTTGGCCAGGATTTGGTGATTCGTCTGCATTTCAATGTTCCAGAGAATTTTACGTCTCATTTTCGAGGACAGATTCTGGTTTGTGCATATACTAATGATCAGCATGGTCAAGTTTTAATTTCTTTCACAATTGCAAGTGGATCATCTTTCCTACTCATTCGAGCCTATACATGAACACTTTTTGTGTTAGTTTGCTGCATTCGCTTATTAGGTGATCAACCGTTTCACCTCTATCGCCACAAAATTTACGCTTGCTATTCTGTTGCATTTTATCTATTTTCATTTTCATATAATTGGCTCTCAAGGCATTTTTTGTGCTGCTGTTAAAAGAGATTCAGTTTCTCTCTTTAGGTTTTTCTTTCTTAGTCATGTCCATGTCATCCTCGTGTGCTATCTCGGCAGATTGTCGCTTGAAGTATCCATACAGTAGTTTTCAAATTTTGTTTTCGAGATGTTTTTTATTTTACTATTGTTAATATTTTACTATAGAGTTTTTTTTTCACATCAGTGTTAACTGATTTTCCAGAAGTTTAAGTGAAAACAAGTTTCCTCAGATCCCCAGGACTTTTCTAAATATCAGAGCCAATGGAGTGAATGGTTTAAATTCTTCCTCAAAGCTCCAGTTCATCGAGCCTCTTGTCCCGGGCTCTAACTACAATTGGTCATATTGTTTCCTTTAAGTTCTAAAGCTTTTTTTTTTAGCTCTCTGGCAAGGTTTAGGGATTTGTCCAGTTTGTCGCCTTCTTTCACTCTGTACTCATCTGGTTGGTGAGACGTACAACAAATACTATCTACAAGTACCAACAAAGTAAAATAAAGCTTACCTTTAAGTTTATTCAGGATTCTGTTTTCATTACACTATGTTTTAGCAAAATATGAGAAAATTTATTGACTCCCCATGAGTCATAAGAAAGGAAAAAACACAAGGCTGATAGATGTTTCAAAAAATGTTTATGTATCGTGTGAATGAAATTGCTGAAACATATTCTTTTAGTGGTCAATAATCTTATAAAGATAACAAGTTCAAATTATCTTATTAAATATTTATCATCAGAAGTGATTAGTTGGTGTGGTTCAGATTTTCCCTTCGTAAGGTTCGTTTTAGCTTTGATGTCCCTGCTAGATCTGTGCCTGTTTAGGCTGCTGCTATGTTGTTGGCCAATGAGGGCTGTATTCAGCTGTCCTGCTCAGCTGCCTGAATGAATTTCCTTGTTATTTCTGCCAGTCTGCTGTAGCACCGCCCCTGCTATTTCCAGGTAGTGTAACCCGGATATAAGAGAGTTATCGGGACCAGAAAAGAAGTTTCTTATATCAGGGTTTGGTCTATTTTGTTTAGGTAAGTATGGGAACACTTCATATAACGCTTTTTACGTACAGAACACTAGTTTATTTAACAGTTATAGACATAAAAAACACAAAAACACAGACAAAAATACATTTTCAATTAGTTTTGACAAATAATTCAATCAAAAATTACTTTTTCTTAAAAAAGTCAGTCATTTTTGATTGTACAGAAATCTCTGTTAACATCACGAACACTTTCATACAGTTCGTAAATCATTTTCAATGCACCATCAGGATTACTGCTTTTTGCTTCAAAGTAGACTGTCTGAGTTTCAAGCGCATTCAATGCAGCCAGAGAATTTGGCACTGGTTTGTCACTTTCAGAAACTTCAGAACTTACGCTTTCAGCATCATCATCTTCGTCAAAATCGAACTCTCTTATATCGGGGACGACGGGACCAGATAAAAAATCGCTCTGATAACAGGTTTCTCTTATATCAGGGTCTAATTTGTATACATTAACACAGGCTCTAATTTGGGACCAGAGAAAATCTTTCTTATATCAGGGTCTCTAATATCCGGGTTACACTTGCTCCCTGCCTACTTCCTTGAACTCTTGTTGTCAGGGAGAATAACCCATATTTTTACATAATTTAAGCCTTTATCATTGGGGTTGACATGTTTATTCTGATTAGTGTTTAAAAAACGCTGGATTCCACTTCTTAAATGTTTCAAATAAAAATCTAAAATTTTTACTTTTCCACCACTTTATTATTCCGTCATTTAAGGAATATTCAATATTCGATTTCAGCAAATAAGGAGCATGATATCGAAATAGAGTCCTTTATCCTTCCCCGGCAAATTCTCATCTGTAATGAACATGAGGATGCAAAACAAACAAGAACATTTTGATAAAAAAAAAAGAAGGTAACAATAAATGAGGGAATTTTCAAGAGATCGAATTAATGATCAGTTAACACAAGAGGAAAAAGAGAAGAAATAATGAAAATCGAATTTTATATAAAGAATTTTGGTTTTGCTTGTTCGTAGAAGATCCGTAAACCTGTCTGTTGATGTTAAGAAAGAGTGAAGGATTTTAATAATTATTTCATAGTTATCAATTTTATATCGAGGATTAGGATGATTAAAAAATGCCATTCAGTGCCAATGTCAACCCCACAAAATTATCATTTACATGCAAATATTGTTGGAAATTTATATTATATCCAAACTAATACTTACTTTTTTTTATATAAACGTTTTAGAAGAAAAGTTAACACGTAGTTAAGTTAATTTTCAATTGCACATATTCAAGTATCTATACACATATATACATATATAAACCCAAACAAAAGCACAATTAAATTATCACTTAGCTTTAGTATTGATGTTTTCTTTTCGAAGAATAGTTGAGTCAGAAGTTTTATTCCGTTTTTGTAAAACGTTGGTTAATTGAAGCGACGTCCTTTAAAAGCGCTATCTGTCCATTTTGAAAAGTTTTTGTTGATTGCGTCTTTTAAAAATCGTCTGCTTATTCATTTATAAAATTAATATATACACAAAGACAGCGTTTTATTCTCAACCAATAAAAAACGCCCTTTCAGTTATTCATAAAATTGCGAAAAGTTTTATTTATTATTATTTATTTAAATTTCATGATTAGTTTTGTTTTATATTGCAAAATTATATTGAAAGAATATTTATTTCTAACAATATCTTCATTCTCTAAGTTGGAGCATAATTAAAGTTATCGCTATGTACCGTTTACATGCAACTTACGAAAATTTTAGCAATATGTAAATTTTTTCCTGCATAACAAATGAAATGAAATGACTAATTAAAACAACTTAAGAAAGTTAAAATGAAACAAAACAAAATAAAAAAAACAACAAACTATTTCATTTATATAAATTTCGTGTCACACCTAGGTTACTGTTTCTTTTACGAAACCTAAATTACTATATAAATATCGGAATAGACCGAGAAAGTTGATTTGAACATCATCTAAATAAGAAAAAAGAATTATATACACGTGAGACTTGACCATTGTCTTTTTTTTCTTACCTTTTGAAACGACTACCATCCTGTATTCTTTACTGTAGTCACTGATGGATCCTTGTTGTAAATAGAGAAGAATATATTCAAAAGTATATTCCAAGTCGTAAAAATGATAATGATAAAAAAACCCGGTTAGTTTTCTTAGAAATAAATCAAAATACTAATCATGAGTTCTTTGAAGCTGAAAGTAAGCACATCCATGTTGATGTGCTTACTTTTAAGGTGCTCACTTTTTCTTTATTTGTTTTTCTATTATTCTCTATTTAAAAATTATGAGTGAATAAAAAGCTAAGAATAAATTTATTTTGGTTATTGAAATTGTTTTTTTACATTTATATCTTATAAAATGCTATTAATTTTTTTTTCTTAAAAAAATAAATTATAAAAAATACGAAGCTATCGACCCAAATAAAATTATTTTTCTTAATCCCCGGATGTTAGTGAGTTTATAATATCTATAATGGCGGCGACGGAAAAGAAAACCAATGGTAAGGAATCCAAACATTTCTTTTTTTTTTGAAATAGTAGATAAATGATAATTAATATTTGGATTTATTACTGTAGTTCATGCATCGAAATTGCTGAAGGGTATTCAAGGGCACAATTAATATAAATTTATCTTGGTTTGTTCTTAATTTTTTTCTGAAAACGCTTCTTACCTTATCTAAGTTACCACTTGTTTTTCTGAAAGAAGTACAAATATTGAGTTGATGTGTCTTTTTGAGAAAGGTTTTTGTTTTTACCATATTAAAAAATTACATAATCTTAAAAAGAATATAAAATTCTCAGCCTTTCCATGCTTTTATAGATTACAATTTTATTATTAAATTTTGTTAACCTCATAATAATAACTCATATTATGAAATATCTTATGGTACTTTTTTCTCTCTCGACACTGACTATTATTTTTGTTTTGCTTTTGATCAATTAGGATAAGTGCTCTGTAAATATTGAATCATTTTGTGAGGTAAACTCAAGACAAAGAAGTCTTAAAGAAATAATCTAATCACTTTGGTTTTAATCATTTTTTGGCAATTCAATCATTGATGCTTGCAGTAAAATAAAAAAAAAATTTGGCAGTTTAGTCTTTGTGAAAATTGGAGCGTAACTTTTGATGCGGATTCAAAATGTAAACTTATACTGAATCACCTTTTCTGTTTTTTTTTTGTTTTTTTTACCTGACAATGTTACTTTTGTGGTCCCGTTTTTAACGTCATTGATTATCGTGGAAGTTTCCCCACCTATTTTCATTGTTGCAAACCACCGAAGCCATCGCCTTTGCAAGTTAATTAAATAAAAACAAAATACACAAGCATCGAAAATTATTTTAATAAAAACTGATTTATCTTCCGTTTCGATAATTTTGTAATACTTTGAAACTAAAAAAAGCAATTATGTTTTTCTGTCCAGGTCCAGATGAGTATGTTTAGTTTAGTCCTATTTTTATAAGCTTTTTTTTTCTCTCTAAGAAGCGATTGTTCTGTTGATAAGTTTTATAATTATTCACAGCTTCGATGATGTTTGTCAGTATTCTCGCAAATTAGCAACGTTTATCATATTGTTAATCGAACCATTCACCTAAAGAGTTAAGTAATTTTTTTCCAGAAATGACTTACTAAAACGAGCTACTTATTTCACGAAAATCTTCAATTTTTCAATATTTTGTGTAAGACAATTTTATCTTACAAGTTATAACTTTATGTAAAATGTGGATCAGTAAGTTTGAAAGAAATATCTATACCTGTTGTGACCAAACATATTGGATGAGGCAATATTTACCTCTTGTTAAAGACAATCTATCTGTACAAAAAGCAATATTTCCAAAATACATTTAAATTATTTTTTCAAATTAACAAAAACAATCTTATTGAATAGTTTAAAAAGTCATTAAGCACAATATTAACATTTGATAGGTCATGGAGCATTAGGATGAAGTTTTAAATCATAATCATTCACTGAAACCCTGCATATACATAGGAAAAAACTCTAAAATTGGCAGGGTCATATCTTATAAAATAGACTTGAACCCTACATAAAATACTTTGGTGAACTGAAGCAGACATAATAGATGTTAGAAAAAAATATAAAAATTGAAGAGAATGTATTTTCTAAAGACTGATCGTCAGCTACATAGGTGAAAAATTGTTGATTTTGGAGCCATGCATTTGGGTGAACAAAATACCATTTTCTATCTGGTATTTGGATATTTGGATTCTACGGTTCTACTTACCAAATTTCAGAATTATTGAAAGTATGGAAATATTTTTAGATTAAAAAAACCCAAAAAACTCCACAGATATTGCAATACTGCACAGCCTTAATTTAGATGCAAAATAGGAAAATTATATCCCCCTACCTAAAATCTGAACGGTAAGGTCTAGCACAAAAAAATTGGCACACTTTTCTAACTCACAAAAGGGAATATTTGTGCTAAATTTCAAGTAATTCAGTGTTGGTGGATGCAGATTTCAAGTTTTTGCTGGTGTTTTGACATGGAATTACCCAAATCTCAAACAATGCTGAGTAGTATTAGATGGTAAAAGCATGAGATAGCACTTAAGCAAAGCCAAGAACAAGCATTTGATGAATGTGATTATGGAACCAAGTGAACCTTTTTGGTTGGACTTTAAGCCTATGGGGAATCAGAATGGCAAACAAGCAAGGTTGAATATGAACATACTTGTTGTGATGAGGAAAATATAATGTAACTTCCATCTCTAATGATGACCTGGAGGAGTCAAGAAAGAAGGAACTTCAAAGCTGGGCTGAAAAGAAAGTGTACATCCAAGTACCTGACCCAGGTCAACCAAAGATTTCTACAAGATGGATTTATACTTATAAAAATTTCAAAGGCAAACAAACCTGTAAAGCTAGACTTAATGCAAGAGGCTTTTAGGATAGATGCTTGCAACATAAGCAATGATTCTCCTCCATGCTCTAAAGAAGCTTTTCGCATAGCAGTGGTAATATTGGCAAGCAAACTATTGGATGTGTAAGTCAATGGACATAAAGACAGTATTCCTGTATAACAAGCAGTTGGACAGATTGATTTATTTGGTTCCTCCTAAAGAGGTCAGTATACTTCCAGGTTATATTTGGAAACTCTCAGAGTGTGTAAATGGCTTGACTGATGTTTATAGATCCTGGTACTGATCACACAGAAGAATTAATGAAGTCAAGAGCTGTAGGTTCAAAATATGATTAGGTAATATTTACATGGTATTTTGGAAACAAACTGCAGGGTATGATTGCTGCACATGTTAATGATTTTTGCTTTGCTGGATCAGAAGTCTTTCAGACCTGAATTATAAACAGGCTTTGTCATCTATTAGCAGTTAAATCTGAAGTTGCTGAGTTCCACTCCATAGGATTATACATTAAAAAGAATGGTGAGAATATTAAACTTGGACAGAATGAATATGTAAAGAAGTTAAAATATATTCCACTAGAAGCAGGCAGAAATCTGAAAGGTGCAATATCAACAGCAGAAATTATTAAAACCAGGCAAGTTATTGGTCAACTTAATTGACTAACTACCCAAACCAGATCTAATCTTAGTTATGATGTTTGTGCATTAAGCTTCATACTATTACAAGAAAATATGGAATGTACAAAACAAGTCAATAGAATAGTTGAGAAAGGAAAAATCCCAGATAGACATTCCAGACTTAGGCAACCATGAGCATTTAAAAGTTGTTGCATATAGTGATATTTCTTTTGCTAATTCAACAGATGGGAATTCTAAGGAGGCTATATACTCTTTTTGGTTGCATGTAATATTAATAATTGCACATTATTTGGTAATTCAAACATAATAGAAATTGTCAAAACAGAATCTTGCTTATTTTATAGAAAGCTACTTTTTGAACTACTGCAGCTAAAACATAAAACTGAGAACTTTAAAATCATATACGAAATAGACAGTTTCTGTCTGTCTTTATGACATTCATCAACATAGATTTTGAACTAGAGATGTTGCATTGAGATGGCCATCTTGAGAGAAATTATGAAAAGAAAAAAAATTACTGAGATCTTTTGGATATCAACTGATGTGCAAGTTGCTGACACTTTAACAAAGAAAGGAGTACCATCCTTTAAAATCCTTGGTTTTATATCAGAGCCCAAAGAGCCATTTGTTTAATGAATTCACATTCTTCAATTTTCTTTTTCAGAAAAACACATAATGCTTAACTGATAGAAAATCCACTTGAATTGTGCCCCTTCGATGCTCTTCAATTGTAAGGTACAATCTTACCTGGAAGTTATATGGTAGCCATATTCTATTTAGCTCACAGTGAACAAGCTGGTCAAATGAACTCATTCCCCTGATATTCCTCTTGTTGGAGTCTTTTTCTTCATATTTACAGTGGATATGACACTAAACTGTATTTGGTAGTGAGGCTTGAGTTTTGGGTAGTGTGGAATCACTTTCTCATTGCTATTATTCCCAGGTCCACCTGACCTGGAGTAGTACCTGTTCACAAGTTCTTGATCATCAGATTGTGAAACATGAAGTTGCTGGTGCATTGATTTTATTCATTTATTTTTAAATGATAGATATTAAAATGCTCACCATATGGTAAAAACTAACATAGTAGTAAATTCAGGAAGAAATTAAAGTGCTCATTCCATAAAAAGTGAAGTACAAATATGATATTAAAAAATAAAAAGTCAAAAAGATTAATTCATTGATATCTGATGAATTTCACCTGATGATTGATGTTGTGAAACTCAGTTGTGTTTTATCTTTTTACTTTGTATATGTGAACTGGAGCTCCTATATACATACTAGCAGAAATACCTGGTATTGTCTGGGATAAAAATAAAACACATTTTGGGGTGGTAGGGATGACTTTTGCAAATGCCCGTTTTATTTGCTTTCTGGAAGAATTTGACATTCTAAGGGGGTGTCCTCGTGGTGTAATGGTTAAAGCGATGGACTGCGGAATCGTAGTACGCGAGTTCATATTCTAGTCATGCTATTACATTCACTTTTGGGCAAATACCCTTGGGAAAGGTATGAACCCCCTTATCCTCCCAGCTATGGGTTAAATAGCACCACTACTGTTCTTCTCGGAGAATGGCTTTGGCATTAAATAACCTAAAAAGAGTTGATATGCCATTAAACAAAAAAAACAAACCAAACCTTGACATTCTAAGATGTCTTGGCACCTCTTTATTCCTTCCTAAATAGAACCATCACTATAACCATGTACCTCTGTTAAAATGGGTTTATGGCTTTTATTATAACTGTTTTGAACTTCAAAGTTTGTGTGTACATTTGGGAATAGTCAACAATCATAAATAGCATTTATAAATTTAATGTTGTAGTCTAAGGATACAGTGCTAGCAGCTGTGCATGAATAAATAACTGTATACTATGATAATAATATTCAGAAAGATTGTGATATTGACATACTGACATTGCACATAACTCCCTTCAAATGTGTTTTTGAAAGCTCCCATTGATGTTTGCACTGTGCTTGTATTGTGAAAAACCCAATTCAGAAAATACGAGCAACCTATTGTTGGCTTTTACTAAAATTAGAATTCATGGTGATGAGAGTTCATTTGAATTTCAAACTTACCAGTGTATGTAATGGAACTCATTTTGCCAGATGCACATTTTTGCTTTCTTCAGAATATTGATTTCAATTATATCTACAAGATTAGCCCCTGTTGATTTTCCCTGACAACAATACTTGAATAGGTGATCAGGAATTGATAGTGGTTGACATTTTAGAATTATTAGCCTTAGTGCTGCAAAAAGCCCCAAAACCCAGCAATTTTATTTAAAATTGTACAGATGTATTTGGCAGGTAAATTCTAATTCAATAATCTATAAAAAGAACACCTCATATACTTATGTAGACTTTTTATAGTGCGTCTTATTATCACTGGGTTCCTTGTATTTCTGGCCTTGTGTATATTAAATGACTACAGTAACTTAAAAAAAATGCTAAAACAGGTTCCTGGTGTAACATTGTAACCAAATTGTAGCAGAGTTGCAAATAGATCAGTTAGGAAAAAAAAAAACACTGAAGAGAGACAAATTGCAAAAAAATCTCATCCTGTAGTTTAGATATAACAAAATCTGCTTGATCTTGCACCCAGACTGAAAATAGCAGTTATCCAGAACTTACTGAGGTCACCAGACTTGATCCAGCATCTAAGTGGTGGTGGGGGATGGCTAGACAATGCCACCCACACAATGCAGAAGTGGAGGTTTGGTAAACTCAAATAAAAGAATCTGAGTTTTTTTGATGCTCTCTTTTGAAGGTTGAGGACATTAGGAGACAAGCAGCTGGGTGGATAGAGAATGATTGAACCATTCAAAGATATGAGAAGAGCTGGTTTGGGGTGGTTTCTTTCTAGTAAACATTGTGTTTGTTATTCATTTCCCCATACTTCCACAGCCTCAGAAAATGAGTAGAGGGAATAAAACATTCCTTAATTTTGAGATGGAAATTTTAGAAAAAAAAATGAAATTCAAGCATATAATTTTTTTATAGAGAAAAATAAGTTTTGAGTAGAACACAAAAGAGCCATCTGTAAGGCCTTTTTTAATTTTAAAAAATACAGTAATTTTACTTTAAAAGGAAAAATCAGTAAGTGTCATCACTAAAATAATTATTCATATGAAAAAGGAAAAAAGTTATGAAAGAGGAAGGAAGAGAGAAAAAGATGTTAAATTGTGTATTCTAACTAATAATTAGCCATAGAAAGTAGATATTTTTTAAAATTTTGTAATGAAGCAAGTTTGGTTGTTTTTTTTGTTTTTATGGCATATCAACATTCCTGGCTTATTTAATTCCAAAGCTATCCTTGTAGTGTAGTAGTACTATTTAATCCATTGCAGGTGGGGAATAATGGGGTTTCCTACCTTCCTCAAGGGAATTAGTCTGAAAGTGAACATAATAGCGCAACTGGAATTCAAACTCACTATGATATCACAGTCCAGTATGGTAGCTAACATGCCATGAGGACTCTTCTAAAACAAGGTTGCATGACCAATACATACTCACACACAAATATATTTATATACACAACTTGTGGTTTTTGTATTCTTTAGAAGCATGGTACACATTGCTTACCCTATAAAAATTATTCAGTACAAAATGAAAACTTTGATATTATTTATTTCAATTGTATCATAAAACACTTTATGGAACTCAGTGAATTTATACCTATTCTTGAAACTTGTAAGCATCTTTGAAAAATCTGTACTTCTGATATAAGAAAATCAATGTGCAGTTATCACTTCTATAATAAAGTTATATGAAATATAGAGTATAGTCAGTCAGTGTGCAGGGCATTCATCTCTTGTTGATTTGGTGATAGGGAAAGTAGGCCAATATGCATAGAGTTTTTGATAATTTTGCTTAAATGAATATTTTATTTTATTTTTTGTTTCATTATTTCTGATGATAGTTTTTGAATGATGATATGGGCCTTAATAATTTGATAATGCAAATAGAAATTAATTAAAAAAAAAAAAATCTGTTAAGTTTGTTTTGAAAGTTATGCTTAGGGAGTCAATAATTTTAAACATAAATGCTTATATTTTAAATTGATAAAATGAGGAAATTCTTTGGAATGAAAAAAGTCCATAGGAGCTTATCAAACCAGAAAGGATGATTTTCAATTTTATTTCATATAAATCCTATTGTTGCTTTTGCAATAAATAATACAAAAGTGTACAATAATAATCTATATGATATTTAATACAAACTTCACTTTTTAGTATTTAATTCTACTGAAATTATACTACATGACCGCATAGGACCCAAAATTGAGAAGATACTAGGAAGAACCAAAATGGCTTTCAGAGAAATCGATCCACGACATCTGTCGAATTCTAGAAGGTGTACATGCAAAAACCTAAAGGCAATAATATTATTTGTTGACTTGTCCAAGGCCTTTGACTCCATACAGAGGGAAGATGGAGCAAATACTACTCGCCTACGGCCTACCTACAGGAACCATTGCAGCCATGATGATGCTATATAAAAACACGAAAGTAAAAGTCCGCTCCCTGGATGGAGACACAAACTACTTTGACATTGTAGCAGGTGTGCTGCAAGGAGACATATAAGCTCCATACCTGTGGATCATCTGTCTAGACTACGTGCTTACAATGTCTATTGATAAAATGAAAGACAACAGTTTCAAGCTGACAAAGGAAAGAAGCAGAAACAATCACGGATGCAGACTACGCCAATGACATAGCCCTTCTGGCAAATACACCCGCCCAAGCCGAAACTCTGCTACATAGTCTGGAATGAGTTGCTGCTGGCATAAGCCTCTATGTCAATGCAGACAAGACATAATACATGTTCATTAATCAAAGAGGTGACATCACCACACTAAATGGTAGTTCTCTAAAACTAGTGGACAAGTTCACCTACCTAGGAAGCAGTGTCTCATCAACTGAGACAGACATCAACACACGACTAGCAAAGGCATAGACAGCTATTGATAGGCTATTGATCATATGGAAGTCAGACCTGACCGATAAAATAAAACGCAGTTTTTCCCAAGCAGTGGTCATGTTGATATTGCTATATGGATGCTAACTAAACGTATAGAAAAAAAATTTGACGGCAACTACACAAGAATGCTGCAAGTAATATTGAACAAGTCCTGGAGGCAGCATCCCACAAAGCAGCAGCTGTATGGCCAATTACCACCCATCACAAAAACTAAGTTAGATGAACCAGACATGCAGAACACTGCTGGAGAAGTAGGGACTAACTCATAAGCGAGATACTCCTGTGAACTCCTTCACATGGACGAGCAAAAGCACGAAGGCCAGCTAGAACCTATACACAACAGCTCTGTGCCTATACAGGATGTAGCCTTAAAGACCGACCAGAAGTGATGGACGATAAAGAGGGTGGCAGAAGAGGGTCAGGGAGATCCATGCTGGCAGTGTGACATAATGATGATTGTTGTGTATTCTATTTTGTGGATGATGGTATTGCTGGTACTGAAGAATCTTTTGAGCTCTTTTTCTTTTGACAACATGTTGTTGGAACTTATCAGAACTTGAGTTAACCAATATACAATAATTTGTTTCGTATGCTACTTAGTTTGGATAGATAAAGTTAGCTCAGAGCAATTCTGTTGGAGTTGAGTACAATGTTTGATCTGAAGAAGCAACATCTATATAAAACTTGATTGAGAAGGAGGGTGGAAGAATATCTCACTTGGTTGCAGGGAAGAGATGTAGAAGAATATCTCACTTGGTTGCAGGGAGGAGATGTAGAAGAATAACACATTTGGTTGGGAGTGGGTTGTTAAAGAATATCTCACTTGGTCATGGAGAGTGTAATGGGCAAAGACATGAAGAATTATTATGTAGATTATTCATTTTAATCTAAGATCATAAGTGTTATTTGCTTACCCCAGCATATTTTACAGGATATGTCAATGGTGTATATATAATTAAAGATAACTGACTACTTCAGTCACTTAAGTCACTTATACTTTTTTATAAGCTTCTCTTGCTTTTGAATTTGATATCCTAGTAGAGGATGAAAATTAAATAAAACCTTCCAAAGTTCATAATGTTCTTAGTTGTATAGATTCAGAGTAGTTTTGCCTGTTATTGGCGATTGTTAAGAAATATTAAAAAGTTGAAGTCTGATATTTCTATATAGATTATAGTGTTTGTATGATTAAAAAAAGAACTTCAACATTATATTGCTTTGAGTGTTGCTGACATAATAACTCAACGAGGGTTGGCAACCTACCCAACTTGTAAAGAAACATCAAATACCAAAACAAGAGAAGCTTATGGAAAATATATAATAGACTTAAGTATATGAAATATATGATGGACTTATATTGATTGAGATTGTAAAAAAATATGACAGAAAGAAAATGCTTAAACACATGCTCTCTTTTGCATATTGTTTTATGCCTAAGAATATTGAGAAATTTTTAATCCAGTTGGCTGGGGCTGTTGTATACACCAACTGGACCTCTGCAGAGGGGTAAGACTTCTCTCTAACAAGTGTCCTGGATATGACACTAAACCATCTGATGGTGAGGTTCCAGTCCTTTAAGTTTGGGAAATGTAGAGTACCCCTTTATTGTCATCAATCCTGGGTTCACTCTGATCCAGAGTGGTAGCACTTGATAGGGTCTCTACTATAGGTCAAATAGGACTGTTTAATCATTTAATAAATGACTGATATTAAGTTGAATTGTTAGTGTTGAGTAAGACTTGAAACAATGTAACTGTGTGCAAACAAATGAGCTCTGGTGTGTTTAAAATGTTACCTACAAACTATTCATTCAGAAATGATATATTTATAAACAGGATTTGGGATTAGATAACCTACAAGGTTTGATATGCCATAAAACCCAACCAAGAAATGAGAAATTTCTTTTGAAAGCTATGTTTACTTAAAACTCTTTGTTGATTTTATTTATTTAAAATTCAATTTGATTTTTTTATGTCATACTCAGTTTTTCTTTTTACTTAGTGTGTTTTGCTGTTAAAACTTTTCTAAATGTTGGTCTTACACATGTAAATATTCACAACAAATTATCATATTTCCTCAATGAATGAATAAAACTTCATGAAATAGATATGTCTATCTAATAATAGTTATTGCATTTAATATGTGACATTTGTACAGCTGGTGTTGGACAAAGGTCATATTTTATTTTTATTAATGGAAAATATTGAAATGATGATAATCTTTCAACAATATATATGCATTTCTAGTATAAAGAATCTGCCTTGATTTGCATTTTGAAGCTGATAGCTTATATGGTGCACTGAGAATTTTTTTCAAATTAATATTTTAACACGTAATTGTGTCCTGAAAACACCTGATATGTCTTTGAAATTATGTGCAGTGTTCATAAGTTATGTAAATAATACTGTTTTGATTTGTAGTTTTTATTTTAATGTTTTCTTATGTCTATATTATTTTTATTTTTTTAATTTTTGATACAGTGTTACATTTTGCAAAAATACTGAACAAATTTTTTTATTTATTAATTTACTTATTCTCATTTTGCAATGATGTTTCTACTTGTGATTTTATGATTGTCTGATAGCTGAATAAATGGCATTTCAATATTAAAGAAGAGTTTTCATTGGCTTTTACATATACTATTTATATTACCATTGTTATGAACTCTTTGTATAATAAGTCATGTTTATATAGATAAATTATAGATAAATTAAATATTTTGCTTCTTACTGCTTATGCTTTTTACTCTGTCTCTTACTAATTTATTTTTTTTATATAAACCTGAAACCTGACTTCATGGTGATACTATGTTATGCTGTTTTTTTTTTTTTTTTTTTTTTTTTTTTTCACAAAATCTGGAATGCAGTTAGTTCCTTTGACTGATATCAATTCTATTAATCAATGATATTCTTTTCAACAGATCTGTTTATGGTCATTATTACTTTAATAGTTATTTTAGCTTATTTAAGGGAGATATTTTGATTTGATAAGATATTTTTATTCTATGTAGATTGATTGAATATATGCTAAGTATGTATCTTTGATTTCTCAAAGTTACAAGTGATGATTTTGTCCAAATATATCAATCTTTCAGTTAAAATGCACCTCTTTTGTGCTTTCACAAAATTCCTTTGTGTTGTTACTTGTCTCCACTCTCTTTGTTTTCTGGGGTTCAATGTAGAAATATCCTTTTTTGTATTGTCTAAATCAAGCATGTTAGAAGCAAGACATATTTTTGGCTCTGTGTCTAAGATATATCATGCTGTTTTGATTGAATGTTTTTGTATGCTGAATAGATTGCATTAGATTCATTGAATCCTTTGGCAAAAACATTAGTATCTGAAAGCACTTTCTTTTGGAATCATCTGTCAGCTGCTGCTTGTAGCCTCTTTCGCAGAAGTTTTGAAACCTGAAAACTATTTTCATCACTTATCTAAAATTTACAAGAACAACAACATGGAAGTTGATTGCAACCCAAAACTTCTATTTTTTTATCCACAATTCAGCCATCCGTTCCTTCAGAAACCATTATATCTAAGAAAGTTGGAATTTCTAATATGTCCCGTATTCCAGTAGACTTTGGAATCATCTCTTGTCAAAATCTTCAAAATTACCTTGTATATTATTAGCCATCCATGGAGACAATTTAAAAAAAATGTTGGAAATGTTGCTTGAAATCCTTTTAAAGTGTTGCCAAAGAAAAAAGTGACCTGTTATTATATCTGCTCATCAAGAAGTGTTTAAATAAATATTTGGACAATTAACAAGATCCTAAAGAATTGCTTCCAGAATGTAGATGAAACTCTTTCTTTTTGTGAAGGATTTTGCCATTTGTAGAAAACCTCTCAGTTGAGTGAATTTTCAAGATTTTTGTTGACAGCCATCATTGAAATCTACAAGCAGACATTAAAATGTAGTGTCAGGAAAATATCTTCAACCACTTGTGATCAGTGTCTTAGAAGTTGTGGATACAAACTCTCGGAAGTTATTTAGATGATGATCTTGACCATCCTGAAGATGTAACCAATTTTCAAGAGCTTATGATTATGCCCTTGACAGCATTATAATTTGCTTTCAGGTTATTTATTGGATTCTTCTGTTTCTTGACCATCATCTTGGAAAAGATTTTTTGCCAGTAAGATTTGCATGGGTGTTTATGACCTGTTCCATTTTGTAACTATTACTTTTCTGAAGAATGCTTCAAACATGTCTTAACACCTTTTTTTAGAGATCAAGGATGCTGAGTTACTGTATCCTTGAGAATATCATCATCAAGGATAAGATTTTACTCATATTCATGGAACCATTTTCACCAGTGAAGTTGTTGTTTCAGAAAAGATGGATTTCCTCTCCTTTTCAGGAATTGTTTCAGTGCAACTGATACAGCATTTTTTAAAATATCATTTCAATGTCCTGACATGAATCTTCACTACTTGTATGGTGATTCGACATTTTGGATAAGTCTCTCAGTTCCAGTTGATCTTAATTAAAAAAGAACAACTTTATTTGCGTAACATAAAATTGATTTCAATCGTTTTACCACTTGTCATTTTATTTAGTTTAGTAGCTTACTTTAGAGATGACTTATCTCAGTTTGCTGGGTACATTTAAGGTATATACCTTACATTGAGAAGTTGTTATGGCTATTGTTGAAACAATGTCCGTAGAATCAGGAAACGTAGTGATTCTTGATTTCATTTACCCTGTTTATAGTTGAGTTCCATGTGTTACATTCTCCAACTTTGATCTCACTCTGTTAGAGTTTGTTTCTGAACAGTATTCATTGGCTGTTCTGCACCAGATTTACTAACGTCAAATTACTGCTATTCTGTAACTTGATGCTGTCCTTCCATGTCTGATGTCCTATCCAGACTGATCTTTTCCAGATTACACATATTGAAGGCATTCCTTTTATACTGCTGACCAACCTATCCTACCAAAGGAAGAAACCATTAATCAGCATCTTTTCTCCTTGATGATCACCATACAATTAAGAAAGAACAACTATTTTTGTGTCTGTTCACATAAATTTGTCATTTTTGTTTGTAGTTATTTTTAATTTTTATATATTTTTATATCTACTGTAAGAATTGGAAGAGGAGGACTGCTGCTGCTACACTATGGTCTCTGGTCAAGGAAAAATACTCTCTCTCCTTCTTTTATAATCAACCATTCTAATTATTTTCTACTACAGTTACTGTTATTTAATTTGTAATAACTAAAAAAAAATGGTAAAACTTGACTATGTAAAATTCCTGTTTTGTAGAAATTTTTTTTTAGATGAACCTGATGTATAATCAAACTCTTCTGTGTTCCTTTTAATTTTCATGGCCTGCATTGGAGACAACATTGGAGTGTACAGAAGATATTTTTACTTTTGAGATGATCAATGTCATTTTGTTTAAAGTTTATGAAACAAAAGGTCAAAATACAAGTAATATGACAATTGATTTTACTTCAGTATAGTCTTATTTATTGAACTTTTTTTAAAAAATTTATCTGAAACTTTGAAATTTAGTGTGTAGGATTTACTTTATGGAATGATTTCGTTTTGTGAGTAGTTGTGCTGCTAAGAAAGAACATTGGTACTAGCATATGTTATTATTTCTTACTACAAAAAGGAATGGTTATCATATTTGTTCAATGGACAGTTTAAAATTCAGTTGCATATTGTGTGTCTGATATTTAAAAATTGTTTTCTATAAAAACTGTAAAAGGTATATGCAATATATTTTACTTTCCAAACATCTGTTATAAATAGCTACTCTCTAATACATCTCATTGAAACTCTTTAGATTTCTAAAGAGTAGCAATGCATATTTACTCATTTCCTATTCTCTTTTAAAGAAGAATATATAAATATCCCTTTTGCCTCCAAAACAAAGTAAAGATAGCTACATATAGTTTCACTATAATAACTGCAGGGTAATATACAAAATGACTGTTTTAGTGAAAATCTTTGATAATAATCAATAACATCACCGAGTCTATAAATTGAAACCAGCTTTCTGGACTTGAGCATTCTCAATAATTTGGCAGAAGACATACAATATTTAGTTAAACTTCAGATTAAAGTCTTATGCTTACCTATATTTGACTATGGAATGTGTAAATAGATTGACCAATATATCTACATATTAAAAAATATGGTGTTAGAGTGAATAGATATTTGTCCAAATAAAAACAGAATAAAAGTGTGTTCTGAGAGCATTAATTCCTGGAAGTTCTTGTGATGTAGTGGCTAACATGTTGGATTGTGACATGAGCAATTAATGAGTTTAAACTCTAGTTGCATTATTAGGTTCATTTTTGGACTAATACCCTTGGAAAAGGTATGTGAACCCTTTTGTTCCTCCAGTTATGAGTTAAATAATACCACTACTGATCTTCTGTAAAGATGGCTTTGATATTAAATAACCGACAAAGGTTGATATGCCATTAAGACAAAGTTCCCAACCAAACCAAACAAACCAGGAGTTCTTTCATATTAAGTGAAAGATTCATATCATTTCACATTATTTATATTTCAAATGATTGCTTTTCTTTGTAATGACACTTGATGGGAAATTTGAGTAGATGTTTATATTTTTACATACACAAAATTTGAAGATACTTACTAGTCTTGTTAACCTATATCCCATTATCCACCAATTCTTTGAATAAAAATAGAAATGTTAGAAATATATGTATATATATTTAATTAATTTTGGTGGAAAAGAAAGAAAAGTTTAATAAAGTTATTAGCTGAAAATGAAAGAAAATTTTATTTAACTAAAGAATTAACCTACTTCGGCTATCCACTGTAAAAAGTGAAGATGGCTACTGTAGTTGACTGTAACCTGAAGGCTCTCTTTTCAATAGCTACTAAACCAAGGTGTAGGGAGGGCGCTTCTCCTTTCTCTGGATTGCTCCACACCTTATAATGCTGAGTGTTAAGCAAGGAGGAATCAAGTACTATTTTTTTTGAGTCTTTTGTATGACTGGACCTGGGCTATTGGTGAACACTCTAACAAATATACCAATGGGCCAGTATATTCAATGTAGTAAAGTTAGCGACCATAGTCGAGGGTGACCCGAAGGCTCCCTTTTCGATAGCTACTACACCAAGGTGTAGGGGAGGGCGCTACTCCATTCCCTGGATTGCTCCACTTTACCCTTGAACCGTACCTTATAATGCTGAGTGTTAAGCAAGGTGGTATCAAGTTCCATTTTTAAAGTCTTTGGTATGACTCGACCTGGGATTGAACCCAGGTCTCCCGGGCCATTGGCGAACACTCTAACCGCTGGGCCAATGTCCCGGTTGAATATTCAATGTAATCACTGCAAAATCATTACTTAGCTCCAATTTTCATGACAAAGGAGTCAGATGGATATTTAACAGCATCAACTGAATGTTGCTTTTACTTATGTGTTGTCGATTACAACTTATTGTAAGTCTATTTTACACAAGTTAGTACAGCAGAGCAGGAGTTTAACTTGATAGTTTGCCCAGTCAGCTGCGGGTGTAGAATACACCAACTGCACTTCTGCAGAAGATTAAAACCCCGCCCCCCCAGCACTACCACTGAGTGTCCTGGATATGACACTAGACAATCTGATGGTGAGGTTCATGTAATGCAGAGCCCTCCTATATTGCCATCGCTCTTAGGTTCACTTTGATCCGGAGCACTAGCACTTGATAGGATCTTATCTATGGATCATATAGAACTCAAATACATACTTATGCTAAACTGAACTGCTTGAAATAGAACTGTTTTGACATGTAAACTACATACTTATACTAAACTGAATTGTTTGAAATAGAACTGTTTTGACATTTAACTGTGTGTGTGGACAAAAACTATACTTATCCTAAACTGAATTGTTTGAATTAGAATCATTTGACTTAACTGAATAGCTTCCTTTTGACAAACTGTGTACTCATGCTAAACTGACTTGTTTGAAATAGAACTGATTATTTGTATAAAAATGGATTTGGCATTAAATAACCTACAAAGGTTGATATGCCATAAAACCTGAACAACCAGCAATCCAATTTGATAGTTTCTGACATCAGTGATCTTAGGGCTCTTTGTCTTAGTTTTTCTTCTGTTATGCTTCATCAACCTGGAACTCTGGATCTTTTATCTGAATTAGCTGTTTCAAGTTGGAATCTTGTAAGTTACTAGTTTCCGTACAAAGAAATTCATTCAACTAAGTAATCAAACTTTTAGCTACTCACTATAATACAAATGCAACTTGACCTAAATGTAGGACCCTCAGTTGTTTTATTCCCTCTGTTGAGTCTCTGAGGCCCTGGAATTATATGGAAACAGATAACAGACACAATCTGTGGTGTAGATTTTTGTTCTAGTAGGGATTGTATATCATAACAAGAGAGTTTATATTTAGAATCTGATGGAGATTATTTTTTATTGATTTGCTCATTGAATTAGATTAAGTTATTACCACTTATATTCCTATTTCAATTCTGATGGATATAAATTGTTATATATTGACCCTCAACCGAGCCGTCAATCAAGAGATGCACCTATATAAATAAACGGAAGAACAGCCAAAGCAGATGGGCGTTAAACAATAATATAACCAGGTGCCCAGATGATTCGAGTCAGTTGGAGACAGGATGCCGAAGTGAGAACCAGCTCCAGACAGAGGGCTTTGGGCCCTCAGTGACCCACGGTTGAACAATCCCAGCCAAAATGAGGAAGAAGTGCTGCTATGGTCGTGAAAAGAACTTGGGTCAATATAGTAGTCCGTCCTTATCTCCACTAATTTCTCACACACAACAAACATCACCCTTTTGAAAATAAAATGTGAGAGATTTATATTTTTATAAAGAAGTGTATTCGTTTGTTATTGAAGTCATCATTATCAGTTGATTATGTTCCCGTGTATATTTGTATACGTGTAGTATACCTTACAACAAAATATTTACAAAACATTCATTTCAAGCTGTCATTATAAACTGTAGTTAGGAATAATTGTAGACCTGTTTTCAAATACTTGCTGAGAACAATGTATTATTATTTTATTCGACTCTTTAATAATTCATTAAATAAGAATCCCTAAAAGTTTCTGTAATGTAAGTGAAATGCAGAGTGAACTGTCCACCACTGCTAATTTCAGAATTCAGTGGAGCAGCCACTAATCTATAAATATTGGAGCGACTTTGAAAGCACAGGGTTAGTTTGTAAGCTGTGTGACCCTTAGGAAATAGAATATGTTTTCCTTCTATTGTTGAGAGGTGGAATTTTTGCAGTACAGAGACAGCACAGAAAGGAACAAATATCCATTGTGGAGCAAGTCAAGTGAGCTTTGGTAACCACTTTTGTGATGGATTGTTTTGTAGCTTTTGAAAGTTTATTGACATGATGTCTTCCTAACTTCAGAGGGTTGCACTGCTTATTTGAAAGGCACTATTTACCAACCCCTCCGCTCGGGCAGGATATGACACAAGGTCAATTTTTAAGCGGAGTTTAACAGGTTTTAATTCAGAGTTTTCCTTCTCCTAGACTAGTTGCCTCACCAAGGCTGAAGAACCTAGTCCGTCCTACTATTTATCCATAGCTGGAGGGAGAATAAGGGGGTTCATACCTTTCCCAAGGGTATTTGCCCGAAAGTGAACGTAATAGAGCGACTGGAGTACGAACTCGCGTACTACGATTCCGCAGTTCATCGCTTTAACCATTACACCACGAGGACACCTTATTTGAAAGGCACCACTTGAAAAATGGATGGCATGCACTTTTGTGACTGGACTGCCAAATCATGTGAGGCTACACCACCAGGCAATGGTGAGAATGAATGACATGATTCTTGGTCAATTTCTAACTAGAGCTAGGGCCATCATGCCAGATATGAAAGGAGGACCAGTCATAGTGGCTGCATAATCAGTTAAGGCCAGTACTGTCCTTAGTTATTTTAGTAAGTCTATCAGTCATGATATTATTATGTGTTGCAAGAAGTCTGGAATTAGTCACTTTGCAAGAGACTGTCAGTATCAGTGTGATGAGGGTGCATTGGCTCCATCTGTTCTTCTTCCCATGTGTGTAGTCTCTGGAGTTGACAGAAAATGATTATAACAGGTAACAGCAAAGTTCTCTATGGACATGTTGTTGGGATCATAATGCTTGCCATAGATGACATAGACTCCATAAAAGCTGATGTCTTAGTTATGGACAGTCAGCTGTTGAACTTTGACCTGTTTAATAGGATGGACATCATTAAGATATTGGATGGAGTTAACTTTAACAAGTTTAATGAAGCTATCTTCTCGATGATGCCACTGCACTGTAATCAAAGCAGAAGAACCTGATTTTAGTGCAGAGTTTGATGAAAGGACCAGGATATGGACAGCTTCATAGAAGTTGTCAGGTGACCAACCACCCAATAAATCGATGGACAGTGTATTTGAATCTCCAGTGTCCCCTTACATCTGACAAGAATACCAGTCTGAGTTGCAGATGTGGCTGGATAATGGATGGCTGCTTCTCTGTACTGAAAAGAAACTTCTTCTCGCAAATGGCCTGATTCCATTGATAATGAACCTTCAGCAAAATAAGGCCAAGATGAACTCTGTATTGGACTTAGATGAACTGAGTGTTGGTACATTGATTCCTACACAGACCATGCTGATATCTGTGTGCAAAAACTGAGAGAGTGGCAAAAAAGGGGCTCTAACATTTCGCTGCTTGATCTCCAGGAAGCCTCCTTACCATCACGTGCACTAATCTTTGTGGTCATATCCAATTGGGATCCAGGAGAGAAAATATTTGACATCCATGAGCATTCAAATTATATATGGAAAGTTTTTAAAGAAATGAAAAAGTTGGTATAGAAAATAGGGATGGTTAGATTTTAGAATTGTGACACTTTAACTCTTTGATTCCTGTAAAGTATAATGTAGCACTTCATTCTTAATACAGTAAATTTTTCTATTTATGACAGGATTATTATTAAAAAACTTTAAAAAGTTTTTATAATGTTACTTCATCAACTTAGAGAAATTTAAATTTAACTCAACATTTTTCCCAGGTAATATAAGTATCCCACTTAAAAGCTCAAATGTAATATCTACTTAATAAAAAAAAAACTGGTGACCTTTTTTAGATGAGTTTTCAGTTTCTAAAATGTAGATCCACAATTTTAACTGTTTTCTTAATAAGAAAGACTACATTTGATGTTTTAGAAATCTAGAAAGCCATAGTTTCCCTTTTCCTGACTTGGGGTTTTCTTGACCAGAGAACTAAATTCCCTTAAATTACTTAGTTTAGTTCATGTAAATTTTCTTTGTATTTTTTCCAACTTCCTCGTAAGTTTCATTTTTCTTTTTCTTTCTGCAGCCAGTCCTCCGTGGTTTCTCAATAATTTTTTTTTTACTTCCCTGTGTTGTATTTCGTACAGACACTCTTTCAGATTTGGATTGTCTTCGAGCTGTCTTCGTGCGGAACCTGCCATCAGATGTTACCAAAGACCTATTGCAGTGCCTCTTTCCAGAAGCATCTGAAGTTAAATTGAATGTTGACAGACATGGAAATTACAAAAGGAGGTAACTGTCTCTTTTGTGCCTGTCTTGTGCTCACCATGCTAGTATCGTTTTGTGAATGCCCTCTCTTCTCTCACTTCCATTTTTGAGTGCAAGTGAAATGATCATCACTAAGGATCCACCATGCCAGGATTGACATTTTCGCAATGTCATTTAAATTTTGATCAGTTTTATCTAGTGATTATCTGAAATGAAACCTGTGATCAACATTTGAAAAGTTTTTAATGTGTACATGCTACAGTACCAAGAATCAGATTCTTTTATTTTGTACTAATGTTACATGAGTTATCTGCTGGGACTGACAATATAGACACTTGCCCAGGCTGCCTAGTGCTTGGGAGCATCTGTTCTCTATCTGAGACAGTAGCACTTTCTAAATACAAATGGAAAAATGTGTCAATAGAATAAAAACTGTCAAAATAAGAAAATTTATTGATGTGTCAGTGAGTTCATATTAACTGAGGCCAGAGAGGGAAGGTAAGTAGTGTGAAGTGAAATTGTAAGGGAATTTCAGGGCTCTGCTTGTATAGTCATTTTAGCTACCCTATTTCTCTTTCCCTCTTCATGGTCTTTGTGTTGTAATTCAGAATCTCTCCTATACTCTCTGTTTTTCTTTCTCTATCTATATATATATATTTTTTATTTCACTTGAAAAGAACTCTATATAATAATTACCAATGTGTGTGTGTTTAATTTCTTGTATACTTTCCTTCATTGCCACATGATGTTGTAGTAAAAATAGAATTCTGTTCTGATATTGAATTTAAGGAATAAAAATAATATAGCAAGTGTTAAACAAAAATTAAAAAAAAAACCCAGATCCAAATGTTTTTCCTTAAATTTTCACTTGAAAATAAATTTGTCTACTATTTATCCTTTTTGGTTTCATTTCGAAAAAAAGATCTTTACCTACAATTTAATCATATATACATAACAAAATTTGGTATTAAATAACTCCCAAGGGTTGATATGCCCTAAAACACTGACCAAGCAGCAAAAATTGTACATATTAAAAATGCTAGGATCTAAATTTGTGTACAGATGAAAATTGGAAATTTTTATTGACATTTTATTTCATAATGAGAAGCTTAGTTGTTGTTTTAAAATATCTTTACACGTGAAAATAATCTTCACTTTTTTTTTTTTTTTTTTTTTTTTTTTAAGATTTTAAGTCAAAAAATCAGTCTGTAAAAACTAAGGAAAAATGAGAATTTAAGTGTTATAGGATAAAAAAAAATATTTTTTTGTGTGGTTTAAGTTCTTTTGGTTTTTCTAGATGTAATTTCTATATTTAGTAAATTCTATTAAGCAATATCTCTCCTTGTTTCTCTTACTTTATATTTAGTGAATTCCTGTAGGAATTTTAGATTATATATGCACTACCAGTGAAAAATATTTGGCCTCCCTCAACAATTTTTTTTTTTTTATATCTAAGTGTTATTTTTAATGAAAGCACCACAATGTTTTTATTCAATATACTAAATACAAGTCTTCTTTGATAACTTTGACCTTATTATAACGTGATATCTTTCGAAAAATTGATTTGAAGGCATTTTTCTTCTTTAGTATTGAGCATGAATCAAATATTTTCCAAAAGTTACATTATAGTACTACTTGAACTCACATTAGACTATTATGTTGAATTACTGCTTGCTAGATATTACCTGTTTTACCTATGCAGAGGACAATTTCATTAGAATCACCAGCTTGTGTGACAGATGGCTGACTGCTCTAAACATCACTGCTCAACTGTGAACCAATGTCATGAAAAAAATGTGTCAACATCCACTTTGAGGAGAAGACTCTGATGCTGGCTAGTATGGCAGAATTGCTCTCAAGAAACAACTGTGGAGGAAGCAAAACAATGTCAAAAGGTTCCTGTGGGCCAAAGTGCATGAAGACTGGACAATAGTGTAATGGAATAAAGTCCTTTAGACTGACAAATCAGTTCAAAATCTTTGGCACAGATAGGAGGGGCTATATTAAGTGAAAAGTTGGTGAAACAGTTGCAATCTCCTGCATCATAGCAACCTTAAAGCATGGAGAAGGCTCTGTTATGGTGGGGTGGGGCTTTTGCCAATTGCAAAGTTGGGGATTTGTGCCAAATGATGGTCAAATTGAATCTGACCTGCTATCACAGCATACTGTAGCATCATGCAATCCCAGCTGGAATGCGGTTTTTGGGTCAAGGATTTGTACTCATACCAGATAATGACCCAAAATATACTGGTAAACTTTGCCAGAGGTACAAACAAAGAGGAACAGTACATCCTTTAATTGATGTCTTGGGTGGCGAAATCAACGGACTTAAATCCCATTGAACTGGTGTGGAATGAACTTGACTGAAAAGTCAGTGCTAAACAATCCACAAGTGCAGCTCACCTCTGGCAACTCTTGCAGGAGAGTTGGGCAGAATTATCTTTAGTCTACCTTGAGTCTTTGGTGGAATGAATGCCTAGAATCTGAAGTAGTGATAACAGTCAAAGAGGCTCATTTTGATGAATCCAAAGTTTTTTAGTTTTTTTTTGTGATTGGGTTAATTTGTATTTAATGTGGCCTAGGAAGACTTAGATTTAGTATAATAAATACAACCATTATGGTGCTTAACTTATTTCATTAAAAATAACACTTTTAGGATGAGAAATAAAAATTTTTGAGGGTTGCCAAATACTTTTAACTGGTTGTGTATGTATATATGCTTGTGTGTGTTATATATATAACCACACACAACTCTACACCAGAGAGGATATCCAACAACACTAATAAATAAAGGGTTGGAATTAGGAGAAAAAAATACCCCTAAGAGAATTGAGGAACCCAAAAAAACAACAACAAAAAACCCTTGACATACATCACAACCTTCAACAAAAATAATCCAGAACTATTTACAGAAATATTGAAAAATCTGGAAGAAATTGAGAACAAAGACAAAATCAAAGAAATACTCAACACAACAAAAATAATTAAAAGCCAGAGACAACCTAAAAATATGAAAAGAATACTCTCCTCTTTTAGATTCGAAAAAAAACCACAACACATGGAGTTACCAAATGCAAAAATAAATGATGTAAAATATGTGATATAATTATAGAAGGTAAATCCTACACTTTTAAAAACCCCGAAACCAAATTCAAAATGAATAAAAACTTTAGCTGCAACTCAAAAAATGTAGTATATGTAATTGAATGTAACGAATGCAAGGAAATATACATAAGATCAACACAGGCATTAAATACTAGAACATCACGTCACAGGAGTAATATCAAAATAGAAGAAAACAGAAAATTAAATGTTTCGAAACACTTATACCAATGAAGCAGAGGGAAGTTTAATATCATGCCAATCTACCAAAAAAATGACTACACGCTACTACAAATAAAGGAAAGAACCTTTACAGATAAATTCAAACCTAAGTTAAATAAAACATGAACCATACACACACAAAAACGGTTATAAACATACATACATATGTATATATACATGTGTGAGTATGTGTATGTGTGTATATATTTATTTATATATATATATATATATATATATGTATATGCAAATTTCATTAAACATAATAGACATTTTATGTCTACATATTTTCTTTTGGATCCGTTCGAATTCCCGTATTAGTTTTATCGTATTCTGGGGGAATTGATTTATGTATTGTCCATAGTTGCATGTATCCCTAGTACTTTCTGCCTGACTTTGGGCCATCATCAGGGGAGCATTTATTACAAAAGTGATGTAACTTTTGTTTTAGCATATTACTATTGTGTAAGGGCGTCTTTGCCGTTGAAGGTTATGGCGTTTGTTTTTGAATGTGATTCTATATTTAGTGCCAGTAGCTAAAGACATTTAAGTACATTAGCACTGGTTTGATAATTAATTCTATTAAGTGTAATGATTTTGTAATAGATCCTCCCCTGATGATGGCCCAAAGTCGGGCAGAAAGTACTAGGGATACATGCAACTATGGACAATACATAAATCAATTCCCCCAGAATACGATAAAACTAATACGGGAATTCGAACGGATCCAAAAGAAAATATGTAGACATAAAATGTCTATTATGTTTAATGAAATTTGCATTAACGAAGAAATACTGCCTGAATATATATATATATATATATATATGTGTGTGTGTGTGTGTGCACGCAAAAAACATAAGCAACCATTCAAACTACAAACACTAGCAATTTAAAATCTCATTTAATACCCATTAACTAGACCTTATGCCACACATGTTCACCCACAAAAAGGAAGAACTACCAGTGAATTTAAAAAAAAAACAGAAAACAATCCATGATAAAAAAAAAGCCATTAGTGAAACCTAAAACCAACATACACACACACACACACACACAACTACAAACATATCAAATATCAAAGAAGGGTAAAGAAGACCAAAGTAAACATACTCCAAGAAGGGGGAACAAAAACCCTTATAAAAACAAATTCAACCAGACAAGAATCATTTATACTGGAAACAGGAGTGAGTTCAAGTCTCATTGAGTACCCCATTTAAAAGGCCTTGTGCCACACATGTTCTCTGATGAAAGCTACAAGCTGGAAACATACATATATATATATAACACGTATTTAATAATACATATATAACACCTATGTAAGAACAAAATAAGTAAATTAAAAAAATGCAAATCTTTCCATGGACCATCTTATTTTAAATATATCCTTATTCTTTCTTTGGACCTACAACAACCATCTTTATATATATATATATATATATATATATATATAGTACATTCTTCTAAAAGTATATTTGTGTTCTTACAGATATTAGATTTCAGTACATTTATTCTAAAAACCAAAATTAGTAAACCCTTGAATTAATGCCTTTTTTTTGGGGGGGGGGAGAAGTAAACAGTGCTGACGGTTGTTGGAAGATGCAACTTTTTGTATCTGATGGTGTGTTTTGTATTTAGGACAGTTATTTCTCTGGTCTTCTGTCAGTTTTTACTGTCCATTTAATGTCCAATCTCTATTTCTGGGCTTTCCTTAATTCATCTCTGTCTCCCTGTTTGCTGTTACTCCCTAAGTATATTTGCAAACTTGCATCTATCCATAATTAATCACAAGCAGCTTCTGTTAAAATGTTCAGTAGACATGTTGATCAACATGACCTGATGATATAGTTAAAATTCTGATTTTGAATTTCAGAATTCCTTTTTAATTATAAGCATTCCAATTTACAACATTAATTGTCAAATCAGGTGACTTTGATATATATTTCATTTAATCTAAATTAACAAAATCTGCTGGTGATATTATGCCACAACAGTTGCGATGAAGAATATGAAAAGAAAAGAAAGTCATGTTTAAATAATCTCATCATCATCATGTCACGCCACCAGCATGGATATCTCTGACCGTCTCCTGCCACACCTCTCTATCATCCATCCCTTCTGGTAAGTCTTCAAGGCTACATCCTGTATTGGCACAGATGTATGTAGGTTCTAGCTGGTCGTCTTGCTTTTGCTCGTCCATGTGAAGGGGTCCACAAGAGTATGTCACTTATGAGTTCGTCCCTACTTCTCCAGCAGTGTCCCACATGTCTGGTTCATCTAACTTGAATATTTTTAGTGATGGGTGGTAAGTGGCCGTACAGCTGCTGCTTTTTGGGGTGCTGCCTCCAGGACTCATTCAATATTGCCCGCGGCATTCTTGTGTAGTTGCCATCAAGCCTTTTCTCTATGTTTAGTTAGCATCCATGTAGAGCATCCATACAGCAGTATTTACACGACTGCTGCTTGGAAAAAACTAGGTTTCATTTTATTGGTCAGTTCTGACTTCCATATAACTGATAGCCTATCGATAGCTGTGTGTTGATGTCTTATCTCGGTTGATGAGACACTGGTTCCTAGGTAGGTGAACTTGTCTATTAGTTTCAGAGAGCTACCATTTAGTGTGGAGATGTTGCCTCTTTGATTAAAGCATATATATTCCGTCTTGTGTGCATTGACATGGAGGCCTATGCCTGCAGCTGCTCGTTCCAGACTATGTAGTAGAGTTTCGGCTTGGGCATGTGTATTTGCCAGAAGCGCTATGTCATTGGTGTAGTCCGTGTCTGTAATTGTTTGTGCAGAGTACCTTCTACTTCTTTCCTTTGTTGGCTTGAAACCATTTTCTTTCATTTCATCAATAGACTTCTAAGCATGTAGTCTAGACAGATGATAAAGAGGTATGGGGCTAATGTGTCTCCTTGCAGTACACCTGCTACAATGTCGAAGTAAAATGTGTCTCCATCCGGGGAACGGACTTTTACTTTTGTGTTTCTATATAGCATCATTATAGCTGCGGCGGTTTCTTTGGGTAAGCCGTAGGCAAGTATTATTTGCTCCATCTTTCCTCTGTGTATGGAGTCAAAAGTCTTGGTAGCTTTCAGTTTAGCTTTTGCAGTGCTCTTCCTTCTGCTCACTTCATTTACCGTTTGCCATGCTATCCTACATTGTCTATCTTCAACCGAGTCTCTATTGATCTGAAATTGTATGTATTCTGTTTGTTCTTTTAGGTGGTATATGTTAGCTAATTCATTTTGTGCCTTTTTAAGTTTCAGGGCATTGGCATTGTTTGGGTTCTTCTGCTTTCATGTCTGCACGTTTTTTCCTATCCGGTAATGTCTCCCATGGGACTCTTGGTTTAGCTCTTTTTTTTTTAGTTGGTATGCATTCTGCTGCCGGTTCTAAGTGGGCATTAACGAAATTCTCATATTTGTCATTTGGAATATGTGTTTCTGTCTTCTCCTGTTGTGCATTGAATTGGTTTCTTAGTGTTAACGCATATTTATCTCTAATATGCCTGTTATTAAGCAGGGACCAGTCATAGTGTACAGTGGTTGTTGTTCAGGCCGAATTCCTTTGTTGGCTCAGTTGTATTTTTGCTGTGACAATTCGGTGATCGGAAGACACACTCTTGAAAGAGGAATATGCCTCACAATTCAATGCCCTATTATTCCATTTCTTATTTATAAAGATGTAATCTATCTGTGCTTTAGTATTATTTGTGTAGGTGTTGGTCCATAGTTTTCCCTTCTTTTCTGAAATTTAGTATTGAGGCATGTTAATCTATTTTCTAGCGTGTAATCTGTTAGGTGTTGCCCAATTCTGTTTGATGTGTTGTGTAAGCTGAACTTGGGGTTTATGTTTTTCCCAATTTGGGCATTCGTGTCTCCACCAATGACCATTATGTTTCGGGATGCTACGAACAAGGGAGGATAACTCATCATAGAAGTAGATGAGGTCAGTTTCTTCACTAACATTGGTAGGGGTGTAGCAGGAGATGATTATTGTGCTGGGGTTGCCATTAAAAGTAGCTACCATCATCCTAGGTTGTATTTTCTTTATGCTATTTAGTGATTTTAAGGCTCGTGGTCCTATAAGCATACCTACACTTCCTATCGTGGCATTAACAAAGTTTTTCCATGCAGATGCAATTGCTAGCATACATCCATTTGTAATATATTAACGTGACCTGCGGGTGTGAATACGGCGGATGTTGTTGACAGATAGATTGATAAGACCGGTGTGATCACCGAAATGTCATCATGTCCACAGGTGCTGTGTATCAGAGGATGTTGAGACAGCTGCATCCGCTCAAGGATAATATCAACAAGGTGATTGCTGAAATGTCACCACGCCCACAGGTGCTGTGAATACGGTGGATTTTGAAAACAGGTGCATCCGGTCAAAGATATCGGAATATCACCTGAACTGTGGTTGAATTCGGTGATAGTGGCAGATGTGTACGCCCACAGAACTGGGCTTGGGCAAGTAGCCAATGGGAAGCAGACAACATAACCAATGGAAAGCAAAGAAGTGAGACATGGGCATAACCATAGTTAACAAAAAAGAGGAATTGCTGCAGGTCATGTGAGAGTTGTAAGTTCTTGAATTTCTGCTAAAGTCAGTTGTTCACTGGCTCTTCTGTCTCCCGACAGCTCCTTTGTGTGCGCAAACTCTCTGTGATTGCTTTTCTACTTCACACAAGTATCATCGCCGAAAATGAAAATATAATCTTACATTTTTATATACATACGTGTTCCTCGTTGTTAATAACGACGCAGTATACAACACATTGCCAGTATTGTGATATTTAATATCCTCGCTATGAGTGTATCTGCGTTCTTGTATGCATATTATATCTATGTTATGATCTATCACCGATGCAGTAGTTGTCCTATTTTATTTAAGGTTCTAATGTTGAATGTTGCTATTTGTGTTGTGCATTTGCATTTTAGTAATTTTTGTTTGAGCTCTGTCGCTGATTTTTCGAACACTGAGGCCCGGGCTCTAACCTCAGCAGGATGCACCCCTTTTTTACCTTTGCGAAGAGTGGTGTTGTTTGGACAGGTGGTTTAGGTGTGGGTCATGGTAATCTTTCGATGGCTATTTTTATTCTCATCTATAGAAGCAACCCTTATCAGTGAGGAACAGTAGTTCCTCGATTGAACTATTTGATCCTGGCTGTTGAACCGTAGGATTCATATGCCCAGGACCTGGTTAGGCATTGTGTTGAACTGTCAGAAGTTTTATCTGCTTCCCATGGCTTTCAAAAAGAATAAATTTTTTTTCCGCCCCTCTTTCTTCCCCCTTTTGTCGTTATTAAGTTTTAACTTAGCTAAAGTCCACAATTACTTTTTTTAAAAAAATTTTCATCACAGTCCTTATTTATGCTTCTTTGCATCCTTATAGGCATTCTATTTTATGCGAACTTAGGTTTTTAGTTTATAATAAAGTCCAATAGTATTAGCTTCTCTTGACCAGGTTCAATTGTTACTTGGAATTACAGTAAATTGTCTTTGCTTTTAAAGCACACATAATATACAGCAATGATTTTACAAATAAAAAGATAAATAAAATCATTCATGCATTTTTAAATGACAATATAGTAAAAGACAATAAATTACTAACCATTTGTTGAATGCTGTCTGTCTTGGAGTGGATATGCTTAGTCTTTTCAAAGTATGCTTAACACGGTCCGTCTCAACTATGCTTCTGAACTTTTATACAGATATATGAGTTGAGGGTGGGGGCTCATTCACTTATTTATCTCCCTCTCTTTTTTTTCCTTTTCTTTTCCTTGGACTTATAAACTAAAAACCAAAGTTAGAGTAAGGTCAGAATTATTTAGTGAATTTCATGTTAATGACAAAATATGTAGAGGAAAAGAACTCTGGTACTTGGAATTTCCAATCTCAGGGTAGCACCCCTCTATTACACTAAAAGGGTGGGTTGCTAAGAGACCTAGAAATTTTTACCTCTTCCCCATGTACATCTGTGGGGGGAATACATCTTACTTGTAAATTGATGTAGAAGTTAAAAATATCAAAGTTTTTATCTGACTGCTTTTCCAGGAAACTACTTGTTTCCAGGAACTGGTAAATAGAACAAGGAAATGAACCAATGTCCAGTAAACTGAAGTGCAAAACTGATCGCTTTAGTCCTCTGGGAATATGAAAAAAAATGCATTAAGCCTGATTTGGAAAAGAATTGCCAACATTTTAATCTCATAATTGACTTTATTTTCCCCACTTTTTATCAAATTCAGAAATTTAAGAGGTTACAGTTCTGAAAAAACTCATGGGTGCATGTATTACCTGTATGAGTCAAACAAGATTTAACAAAAGTTGATATTTTACCTCTCTAAAGTTTATGTAAAACTATCCATTGTCTTCAACATATGATGATTTAAAAAATAATTTTAAACGAAAGGAAGAAAATAAGATATAATAAATTTAAGATAAAAATCGCATCAAGCTTTGTATACAACTTACGTCATCAGATTCAAAGTGATAAAATTGCACAGTAAGTACTATTATATGATAGTGGCTCAACTTTACAAATCATATCATTTTTTTTAATTTAGCTGATGACATTTTACATTGACCAAAAAAAAAAACTGGACAGAAAGCCCCTTTGGGATGAAGGAACTTGACATTTGCATCAAGCTTCTCAACTGAAACATAATTCATGATGCTGATGGACCAATCTTTATCATAGTAACATGCATAAAATGAGTTGAATAAGATTTTATCAATTTCAGTTTGCATTATCAAATAACTAACTTCAAAGTTTTTAGAAATTTGCCTCATCAATATATCATTGCCACATGGAATGAATTAATAGTTTTTATGAATACTTTTGAATTTTGGTACTTTTAAAATCTAGGTCCAAGAAATCATGCAGTATCTTTGATACATTGGAAAATAATGAAGATGATTACCCTATTTTGGAAAATGCAAACGACTGCATGAATATTAGAATTTGGTTAAAAATTGGCCTCTGTAAGCTTGTATGAACAGCTAATAATTTGACAGTTTCACCAAGCCCATCACAGGCATTTTTTCCATGAGAGGTAGCAAAGAAATGTTACACCAATTTAAGGTTGAAATCAGACTCATGACAGCAAATTGAAGTTTTTGTAATTTTTATATCGGGGACATGAATCATTACTGAAATAGATGATTTAGAAAAAAAGGCAAAGGTTCGATATGTTCATTGATCAATTCCTTAAGAAAGGCATAAATAGCCATAGTGTCATGTGTTTTTTTGGTCACTAATGCAAACAAATGCTTTATGACAAACTTTCTTTGTTTGAGGATCAACCTAGGCAATCCTACATCCATTTGTTATGTACTGAATATTATTCCAGTGGAATATTTGCACTGTGTATTGGACAACAAATAAATAATTTTCTGCAAAATCACGGACACTCGTCAGATTGCAAAAAAGAATTGTTTTTTGAAAAGTTTAGTTTGCTTCTTTGAAATAAAATGATGTTCTGTCAACTCAGATAACATTGGGAAGTCTAAAAGTTAGAATATATGTTACTGATTGACATTTTGCATTTTTCTTAAAAAATTGATAAGTTGGCCAAATACTACTAAGTAACAGATTTTGTTCATAAAATATAAAGTCTTGATACATAGTGACATAAACCCTTGATAGGTAAAATATCAACTTTAGGTTTCTTACAAGTGTATCGAATGTTATCACAAAAGTTCAAATTATGCCAACGATCATATATTTAAAGCACTTCATCTACTCCACTCGAATAATAGGCTTGGAGTAGTTACTCAAACCCATAGGGGCATAAAAATGCAGGAAAACCAAATATCTTTTGTGATAACATTTGTATAACTCAGTTTGTATGGATAATCAGTCTTTCCTGAGGCAAAAGCAGGTGTGAGTCCGATTGAGAGCTTATTCTTTACTGATAGAGTTGCAATAAAAAGCAATTAAAAAGATAAAAGCTAAAATTCATCAAAATTAATAATGATTACCATCAATATTATCATTCATGCTTTTGAAAAAAAAGTATGAGCCTACTTTTATCTCTTTTAAATGCTCTTCTTGATCTTGTCCTGTCACAGGAGTGATATTATGTGAATGAAAGCAATCTTGTGTAGGCATGGGTGTCTGTGTCAAACAGGTCATTTGCCATTCTTCAGAGAGGCAAAGGGTCATCTGGAGGGTCATGCTTGCTTACTAATAGTGGCTGTAAGTGCAGAACCTTCTCCATGAGTGGAATGTCTGTTATGTAACTGTGTTGCCAGTAAGATATATTTTGAACATATGTTTTTGCTCCTATTCCTGGGCTATTTTTAGTGGATGCTCACTTGAGCTGGTTTGCTTCATTATAGCTCAATTTCATGTACGTGCCAAGAATACAGTTGTACTGTGGAAGGAGTGAGTTCTTGCAAATCATTCCATTCAGACGACTGTTGAGCAAGGTAAGATATCAAAGCAGACTTTTTTGTGTTATTTACTAAAAAAATAAATCTAAGAAAGCACGTGTTGAATTTATAATGTGCAAACTAATCTTGATCTATTGATATTTCTGTTTTTGGTGGAAACAACTTTCTTGTTCAATAATTGATCTACTTGATATCAATGTTTTTTTTGAATACTATTTTCATAAATTTTCCTACTAAATCATGGCATTACTCATTTCTCATTAGTATATTGTCTTTTCAAGAATTACCAAATTAAAGGGAGGTGTAAATTTGAATCTCACCGAGAACTTATCTTTCTTTAGTATCTTATTATTGTTATGGCCCAAGTGAGTTGTGATAAAAAGTAACTAAGATAGAAGGAAATATGATTTCACTCTGTTGGTGGGACCTATAATTCATCAACTGCATCATCTGTAGAGAAATGCAACCCTCTAGGGTGTCCTGAGTATGTCATTAAACTTCACCCATTAGTGAGGCTCTAGTTCTGGAACTCTGTAGGATATAGTTACTACTTCATTGCCATTATTTCCTATTCTTTACTGATCCATGTATGGGTCAAATAAATCTGTTTGAAAATTATTAGCATTACACGCAAATAAATCTACTTTCTGCAGTTAATGGTAAAATTTTGAGTGGATATAACTGCTTTCCTCAGCAAAAGGATTAAAATGATGATTTGGAAAATTATCTTCTTCAGATTTACAATCCTTTTTCTTTTTTTAAATGTTTGAAATGTAGTGCTTTTGTATTTAAGTTACAAAAAATTTTCATTATAGTATGTTGAGTGTACAATATACATATATGTAAAAGCATTGAAACTGAAACTGTATTTACCAAGACTGAAATGAACAATGAATGAAACATTAATTTTCTTTAAAATAGTCCCCATGCCATTCAATACTTATTCCAGTAAGTTTTTCATTGATCAAAGCACTTTTGAAATTTCACTTTTGATATGGTATAAAGCTGCATCACTATATCTCTTTGAATGTTCATAGAGATTAATATCTCATTTAGAAAAGTCATCTATAGCAAGGTATGATGAGTATGGGGGTTACTGCATTTTTAAAATCTTGTGTTTTTTCCAAAAATTGTATTCATAGCTTCAAAAAGATTAGGACTGATTCATTTAAACTGAAGTCTTGTAGACCTCATCACTTTATTATATAAGTTGTTCAGCTCAGTGCAGCCAACCCTTGCCACTTTGTCAATGGTACAGGTTCACAAGACACCATGTACATTGTACTTCTGCCAGGTGTGGTTCTTAAACTTCACTAACAGGATATGAAGGGGATGTAACCCAGCAGGGGTTTCAATCCTTCAGTATGACCTCAAAATGTATGACGTCTCTTGCAACTGATCAGTATTGTGTACTTGCTAACAAAATCTTAAGATTCAAATCAGATAACCAAACTCACTATTGTTGAAAAGGAAGAAGCTGACATAGATAAGTCGACAGCCCAATTGGCTGGAGCTGTAGAATACACCAATTGCATCTCTGCAGAAGGGTAAGACCCTCCCCCCTCCACAATGAGGGTCCTGGATATAACATTAAACAATCTGATGGTGAGGCTCCAGTAATGCTGGAGCTTTTGGGAAATGTGGAGTACCCCTTCATTGCCAGGTCCACTCTGGTCGGAAGTGGTAGCACCTGATAGAATCTTATCTATGGGTCAAATAAAACTGTTTGAAACTGAGTACAAACAAATGATATCTGCTAAATGGAGTTGTTAAAAATAGAACTGTTTTTACAATGAAGTGTGTATAAACAAATGACTGATGTTTAATTGAATTGTTGTGATACATAACAATACTTGGAACCATTTGTGTGCAAAGAAATGAGTAATGTTGAATAGAATTGTAAGTGTTAGGTAGCAATAATTGAAACCATTTAACTATGTAGAAACAATAGCAATACTAGTGTGCAAACAAATTAGTTCTAAGTCCTTTAAAAATGAAATTACTGACAAACTAATCTCTTACATATCATGTATATTTGAATGTATGCAAACAAATGACTGATGTTAAATTGTGACTGTAGCAATATTTGAAACTATTTAACTGGGTGTAGAAAAAAGAAAATGTGCTCAGGTTCATTTAAAAGTGTTATCTTCAAAATGTATTTACAAATCATATATACGTGGTGCATTCAATAAGTTTCCAGAATTTTTTGTACAGGCATTTAAAATTGTCGTAGACTCTTGAAAATTCAGTATGTTATTGCTATTCATCTTATAAGATGACCGACCAATTTTTATGATTTCAGGTTCAAATGAACAGCTACAGCAGCAATTGGAATACACCCTACTAAAGCCTGATTGTCACAGCTGGTGAATTTCAAAAATGCAATCTGGACGGGAGGACTCTTTAGAAGAACGATATGCAATAAAATTGTGTTTTAAACTTGGAAAAAATGCCACAGAAACGTATGGAATACTTCAGACTGCTTTTGGAGCATCTTGCATGAATCAAGCATCAGTTTTTGAGTGGCAGGAAGTCTGTGAGGGATGATGAGAGGTGTGGGAGGAGTAAGGAAGTCGATACAGCAGAGTTGATTGGTCAAAGGGTTAGGTTTGCTATGTTGAGGTTTTAAGGGAGTTCAGGAAGAGATTCCATCAGAAGTGGCTAGCACTCTTCAAATCAGGTCAGTGGCATTTCCACCAGGACAATGCACCAGTCCACAACTCCATCCTTGTCACAGACTATTCGACCAAGATGGGCTTCAAGACAGTTCCTCACTGTCCCTATAGTCCAGACTTTGCTCCTTGTGACTTTTGGTTATTCCCTAAGCTCAGAGGCTGTCATCATGAGACAATTGAGGAGATGAAAGAGGTTTTGATGAAGGTCATTGACGCGCTCCCACAAGAGGACTTCCATGGGGCCTTCCAGAAGTTGTTGGAACAGTACAAGTGCATTGCAGCCAGGGGAGATTACTTTGATGGGGACTAGAGTTTCATGTGTGTACTATCAATAAAAGTGCCCATACGAAAAGAGTCTGGAAACTTATTTTATGATCCTCATATTTGATAGCTATGTATAAACAGGATTTGATGTTAAATAATCTACAATAGTTGACATGTCATAAAATCAAACCAAACTAAACAGACAAGTCAACTGTAATAATTTACAGGTTTATATGATTTGAATGTATAAATATGCATTAAAATTGTATAAACCTTTTTATTGTGGGTTGCAACAACTTTTGATTTCCTAATGGGAGTAGCAGCATATCACTTTTCTTCAAGTCTGGTGGTTCATAATTTACAGAGTGAAAAGCGAGATAAATGCTGCTTGTATTTCTGTTTGGTTGATGTCTGATTCTATGTCTCTGCCTTCTGTTCTTTTCTGCCTGGTCTCAACTGCTCTTCCTGTTTCAGGGCTTTTTCTTATATATCAAAATTATTTGTAATTATATTTTTAACAAAAAACAAAGATTCACCGTCCTTATTTTCTCAGCGTAAATAGAATAAATATTCATCTACTCCAGTTGATATCAGCATACCTCAAACCTATTTGTAATTATTTTTAACTCAGCAATAATTTTCCTTTCTTTTCAACCTTGAGAAAATATGTGTTCTTCTCTCGGCACATTTAGACTTGCTATAAATCCACTTGTGATTATCTTTTTATCAAAACAATGATTTACTGCCTCTATGTTAGCAGTTCTTCCAATGCCAACATATTTCAACCAAAGGTGATAAGAATTTCCAGCACCTAAGGAATGAATACAAAGTACAGAAACAGATTGGTTGGTTGTTTGGGTTTTATGGCATATCAACCTTTATAGGTTATTTAATGTCAAATCCATTTTTATACAAATAATCAGTTCTATTTCAAACAATTCAGTTTAGTATAAGTACAGTTTCAGTGTGAAAAACAGTTCTCTTTCAAGTAATTCAGTTCAGCATAAGTATGCATTCAAGTTCTATTTGACCCATATATAGGACCCTATAAAGTGCTACCACTCTGGGCCAGAGTGGACCTGGGAGCGATGGCAATGAAGGAATGTTCCGTATTCCCCAAAGCTCCAGCATAACTGGAACCTCACCATTAGATTGTCTAGTGTTAGATCCAGGACACTCATGGGGGGAGGAGGTCTTACCCCTGTGCAGAGAAGCAGTCTGTATAATAGTCTCTATAATAGAGCTGCAATCTAGAAACAGAATTGTGAGAGGGATGAATTTCTGTTTTACTGACTTTTACTTGATCTTAATTAGTTATTTTTGAGTTCAATCCCACCCAGTGCATTTCTTAATTTCAAATTGTTTTCTAATTTGACTATTGATTTGTGTTTATACTTATTTGAACTAACAGAATTTTTCTGCTTAGAAATATGATATTGTTTACTGCTCCCAACCTTTGATTGCAACAATATATGCCAGTACCAAGGTCACTCTGCTACACATCTTCATTTGAATTTTAAAATAAAAACGTTTAGTTTAAAGTCATGGTATTTTTTTTATTAGATCTTTGTGTTTGTGTATATTCTTGTTCAAGTTTTTATGTAACTTGGTAACATGTCAGAGATTAGCATAGCAGGTTAAGGCCAATTATTTGTCTGTTTGTTTGGGGTTTAAATACAAATATGTTGCTAAAACAATCACTTCTTCCTGATTTAAACAAGTTTTAAGTATTGAAATAATCTGCTATATAACTTGATGAAGGTAGCAATCTTTTCCACTCAGAGGATTAGGTTATTTGCATATTTTGGTTTCAAAAAATTCTTTAGTAAAATAGACAAAATGAAAAAAAAATTAATTTCAATCTTATTAAGAAAAAAACATACCCTGTTTTCTTTATTTTTCTGTTGTAATAAGCAGTTGATAGCTTTTATAATTATCATCCTTGACCTTTTTTTTTTTTTTAATTTAGCCTTATTGAGAAATCACCCACCTAAAAATTGAACTAATTTTTTTCTCATGTTATTATTTACTTTAGAAAAAAAAACCAATTTTTTTTCTGTTTAACTTTTCTGTTGATTGGTGATAACTAATTTGCATATTCAGGTTTAAAAATCAAATCAGCTAATAACAACCCAGTTGGCTTGGACTGTTTAATATTTTGACTCACCAGAACCCCACCAGAAACAAATGTTCTGGATATGACACTAAAGCATTTGATGATGAGCCTCCAATCCTAGAGCTTTGGGGAATGTAGAGTACTTCTTCATTGCCATTACTCCCAGGTCCACTCTAACCCAGTGTCCTAGTATCTGTTAGTCCTATCTATGGGTCAAGTAGAACTGTCTAACTATTTAAATGTGTGCAAACAAATTGTTAATATTAGATTGTATTATTAGTATTTATATGTATAAACAGGATTTGGCATTAAATAACCATTATTGGTTGATATGCCATTACCCCCACAAAAAAAAAAAGAAAAGACAAAATTAACTAATGATTATTTTATTCATTTCCAATCTAGTTTTTTGCGATTTTTGTAAAGAAGTAATTGTTTTGTTGATGACTTTTATAATTAAACTGCTTTGTTATTTAAGTAATACATTTTTTGTTCTGAAACTGGTAAAGACCATGGTCTTTTAAATAAATGTAAGCAACTGTTAAGAATTTTTTATTATTATATTTTGAACATTTAATAAATCTAAAATTTCATTTCAGAAATATTTAAAAAAAATATTTATAAAAGTAATAATGTAAATAAACTGAGTAATTTACTCTGTTTTGTTTGATAATGGATTTATTTATTGAGTTAGTTCTATTGTTCCTGGCAATGCTGGGAATTTTTAAGCTAGTTTTATGTATACTCTGAGTTAGGAACAGGTATTACACTTGTATATCAACCTGAAAAGCAGAAAACTGTGTTATATATGGAAATTATATAAGATAATTACTTGATATGTTAGACACAAATATGTGTCCATTTTTGCTTTCTAAAATAGAGATGAGATGAAATCTTTTTCAACTTTTCATCCTTGCTGTTAACAGCTTAGAGAAGACAATTCAGTATTGTGTAATGGTGGGCAAGTTAGTTTTCAAGATCAATTACTTTTGAGTAGTGAGTACATAATTCTATAGTTATGGCTTTATACCAAATCTATGTTTAGTTTTTTAAGATTATTTTTTACTAACTTTGTTTCAAAGCTATACTAAGCTTAGTAAATAATTATTAACAGGTTTAATTTAGTGTCACCCACAGAACCCTTTTTTTGAATTTTTATTTTTTGTAAAGGAGATTGTCTGCAGGAGATACAGTTGGAATATTCTGAACCCTGCTGTCACGGTCAGTTAACAGCTTAGCATTGCTTTGTGAGTTGGATTTTCACTGGGTACATCATATATTTGGTCTTGTATTAAAAGTACGCTAAATTTGATAAAGATAGATATTAACAGCTAAAAGGAAAGGAAAAATTTTTTGTGCAGACTGGAAAGTATTCACAAGTTGAAGAGATACCACCAAAAGATGAAAAGGTTATTCATCATAAAAATAATGAAATCTTTGTATTTATGTTCATTTTCTTTACATACTGTCTTCTACTTTATTGTCTCATGTCATATGATTTATTTTCTTTTTTCTATTGACTCTTTCTATCCATCAAAATGATTTTTATTTCTGCATACAAATTAACTTGCTACTTGCTGATGGCTTCTGACATAAATGTGCTGACACTATACATGCTTGATTTGTTTGGTTGCTGTCATCTTCAGCTGTTGCAAAAAATGTCTAACCTTTTGCTTCTTTAACTGCTGTCTTCCTCATTAGAAAATTTACAAGAATAACATTTTTTATTTCTTATGAAAAGAAATTGCCATTAATTTTTGGCAGAAGTGTCTGGTACAAAATCAAAGCTGTCAGTTTTTTTCATTTTTAGTGAGAATTCAGTCAATTATTTTGGTGTGTATAATACAAAACCAAAGGAGTAAATAAAAAAAAAAAAGTAATTTCCTTTTCCATCACAATATATAGAATATGAATTTTTATGTAGTTTTATTAGCAAGTGAAATAAAAAAATAATACAGTCTGCCATCCAAAGTTGCCAACATTCAAACTGGAATTGGAGTATGTTTTTTTTATTTTTATTATGTCTGTACCTGATGTTGGGGTGGGACCTAGTAAAAAGTGAAATGTATTTACAGATTTAAAGCATCTTCTCATTCCACCAATGAAAATTGTCAGATTAGTATGTTTTCGTGATAGTGGTTGTGGGGACTGGGTAATTTCTGTTCTTACCCACATTAAACTAACAGTGTATCTCACCAACATATGATAAATACTTAATTAGATATGACAGTTGTTGTTCTTGCTACTCAGTTCCTCAAATATTCATGAAATCTGAAATTTATTTATGTTCGATACAATGATTTTTTTTTTTTTTTTTTTTTAGCATATTGGTTCTTGTAAAATCTGAAATCAACTGGGTTCCTTGCTATCCATTTTTTTTTCTCATGAAATGGACAAAATATTCCTGAAGATTAAAAAGATAAAAATAATTTGTTATTGAATAGCTGTATGTGGTGGCATCTATTAGTCTAAAAATGCCATAAATAATTTCTGATTGTTCTAATAATTGTGTATTTTGGTATTTCAATTGATATATACATAGAGTTAAGTTTGAAATGAATTCTGACACAAAGATAAAAAACAATTTGGAAAATCAGGCTGACATGTTTTGACAAATGCAAAGACAAGTTTCAGTTGTATATTTTTATTGCTATGTCTTTTAGTATTCAACATATTTATAGTGAATATTGTTCTTTCATATTGCAAAATTAAATTTTCAATAGAATCTATGTTGGATTTTTTTATTTACTTTCAAAACCTGACAGATAATCTTGCCAAACTCAATATATTTGCTTTATATGTTTTATTATTCCTCTTGTACGAGTTTTAATTTGGTGAGAAACAAAGGTATGTTGTAAAAACCCAGATTGAAGTCGATGACTGAACTTGTGGATCCAAGCACTTTTTATGCATCATTATAAACAATGTTTTTGATTTTTATTAGAATCATGCTTAAACTATTGCAATATGTTGGAACAAAAGAGAAAATTTTGACTGGCATCCTTTTTTTTTTTTTTTTGATCATTTTCATCTTTTATTTTCCATCTTGTTGAATTATTTTAATTCATTAACTTGCATAGTTCCCATAATAAATGATGGGATTATTTACTAAATCAGCATTTCTGTTTAAAATGGTAGCATCTGTATCTATTGGTAACTAGAGAATGCAAGAGCATTGGATTACTGAAATCCTTCTAGAATAAACAGATGAAAGAAAGTAAAGAGAAAATTAGTTGGAAAGGAAGAAATTGAAAATGTACAGAGAAAGAACTCTGTGAATGCAGAAAAGAAGAAAAGGTATAGGAAGTTAGAAAGGGAAAAAAATGTTGGTTGTTTGGTTGGTTTTATGGCCTGTTATTTTGTGTCTAAGTTCGTTTAACATTTTATAGTCTCCAATTATATAGGTACAAAAATCTATGTTTGGGTATTTTATACAGAATACTTTATCGATATAGTCATGTTGTTCAAAATCATTCTGTACATTTTCTCATAGAGATTTATTTGACCAATTGATAATACTCCAGATCAAAGTAGATGTAAAAGTAATGTCAACAAAGTGGGGAAACTCCATACTTTCCAAATCTCTAGAATTGGATTTTAATATCATACTCCGGATACTCTGTTTTGTGATGAGACAGATTTTACCTCTCTGTATTCTAGAGCCTACTGATAGATTAGGGAAGAAAAAGTGAGATTCAAAAAAACAAACAAAAGGAACAATATTAAGTAGAGTTGTAGCCTACCTAGTTTCTCTTCCTCTCTTGTTTTGAAAATCAGGTGTAGTTTTAAATTTTGATGTTTTAGTTAAACTGTATAAAATTAACCAACTAACTTGTTCAGTTTTTATCCTTTGTTAAAATTTTTCAACATTTGAAATTTATGGTTCAGACGTGCTTTGCTTTTATTTATATCGAAACCTGTGACAAAGTAATCTGATCCAGGCATATATAATAGTGTTCATCTCTGCTAAAGAGTAATCTGAAATTTATAGCTCAGTAAGCAGTTGACAAACAAAGTTTGAACTGAGCGATCTTTAATATGATGCCATGAACGAATAATTATATATTCAGCAGTCATAAGATAATGAGCAAGAAAGCTTGACTTGGTAGGTGACTGGCACAGCTCAGGTAGCTAAAGCCAGTTATTATAGCTACCAACGATTGTATGATTGCAAGTGATTTTATTTACCCCCACTCTCTCATATATATCCTAAAAAATCTTTAATAAAAGAAGTTGGTTTTCTTCTAAAACAAGATACCAGGATTTTATTCTTCTAGTGGAACATTATTCAAGCAAAATAAATATTATTGAGTATTATTTATTACTAAACTCCATTGCATTGAGACTCTGTAAACAAATATATTTTCATCTTGAGAAATTTTACATCTAACTACATATCAGCATTAAGACTTCCCAAATGAGTGTCCTAGATATGACACCAAACAATCTGATGGTGAGGTTCCAGTAATGCTGGAGCTTAGGGGAATTCGGAGTACCCCTTTATTGTCCTCACTCCTCGGTCCACTCTGGCCTGGAGTGGTAGCACCTATGGGTCAAATAGAACTAAACTTTGTACTTATGCTAAACTGAATTGTTTGAAATAGAACTGCTTTTACATTTAACTGTGTAAACAAAAAACTGTACTTATGCTAATTTAAATTGTTTGAAACAGAACTGTTTATGAAATTCAAATTGTGTACTTATTCTAAATTGAATTGTTTGAAATAGAACTGTTTTTATATATATATATATATATATATATATATATATATATGGCATTAAATTACCTACAATGGTTGCCATAAAACCAAACCAAGCACACTGCACTTTATAAAACTATTTAAAAACTATTATCAATTTTTATGTATTTCATATAAATTAAATTCTGTCCTGATTGTTGCTTAAAAGTGTCTGCTGTTTCACTTTGTTTTTTTGGCAGTGACTAGTGTTTCAAGAAAGGTTGATTAAAATCATAGTTCTGCAAAATTGAATTTTTTTTTTCATATCAGCCAATGAATTTATTTTATGGAACGTGGAAGTTTTATCATTTTGAAAGCTCCCAAGAGCCATAAGTGTAGTTTGTATGCAGACAAAGGGTTCTATAATGTACAAACCTAGATGGATCATTTATTGAAGATTTTTATATAAAAATATTATTATTATAAATATTATCCTGCAATTTCATATCTGGCATCAATTGAATAACAAAATCTATATCAGATATTAGGTGATAGAGAAAAAAAGTAAGTTTTTCTTATTGGAAAATTTTGTTAGAAGTCTACTGTTTATGGTTATAAAAAGGGAAGATTTGGTTTAGTTAACATGACAGAAAAAAATAAGTCTAGTTTAGCATCGTATCTACTTTATGTGTCATCCATACAATATTGTCCATAAATAAGTTAAGTTGGCTGACCATAGTCGAGGGCAACCTGAAGGCTTCCTTTTCAATAGCTGTTAAAAAATAGCACCCTCCCCAACATTGAGATGTTGGGAAGGGCGCTACTCCATTCCCTGGATTGCTCCACTTATCCTTGATCAATACTTTATTATGCTGAGGGTTAAGCAAGGAGGCATCAAGTACCATTTTTTTGTGTCGTTGGTATGAATCAACCTGGGACTGAACCCTGGTCTCCCAGGCCATTGGTGAACATCACAGAATTGCATAGCATTGAAACTTCATAACTAAAAATAAATATATAGCCCAAAAGTAAGTACACCATATATATTCAATTTTATTCTTGATTCAAGAGTTCCAGTGCTGTTGAGTTGAATAGTACTTGATAATGCCCAGATTATCAGAAAAAAATAAGATTGCAAATGAATAATATTATAGTTATTTACCAGGATTGGATTTTTTAAATCAAAGCATACAAATTGTTAACTTTATTATTTAGAAATTAATTTAATGTGGTAAGAAGTGGTTTTTTAGGGACACAATTTTTTGTAAAACAGCTGCTTTAAAAAGAAACGTTAAATAGATTTCCCAAAAGATAAATATCCAATATGTTGGTTTATTTGAGGAATTAAACTTAGTAAACCTTTCTTGATTTCTATCTATGAAAATCATTCATTAATTGATTGTCCCTTGGATAGAATCTTATTATATCCTCTCAGTTTATTTCATCTACTTCTGATACGGTGTAAAACCAGATATATAGCCTTTTAGGAGAAGATAATTTCTTATCACTTCAGCTATTGTCTCATTTCAGGAATAAAGCCATTTTGTACCTTTTTCTTTTGCTACTTTTATGAAATGTTCTGATGCTGTATTTTATAGTTCCACGAATTTGAAATTTTTCAATCGTAACTCATTTTATTGTCACTTTTTATGACTGAATATTCCTCACTGCAAATGTTTGTTCCATTCCAGCAGCTTCTTTCCAAGAACATCTACACTATGGATCAAACTCCTTGAACAACTGTTTTCTTCTCAGCTATAATCCTGCTCTTTTGATGGATTTTAGATTAGACTGTATCTCCTACGAGAAGTGTTCTGTATATGACACTGTGGTGAGGTTCCAGTTCTGAAGCTTTGGAAAATATGATGTTACCCTTTTGTTGCCATTACTCTCAGGTCCACTTTGATCTGGAGTGGTAGTATGTTAGGGTTCTATCAAATATTGAGTCAATAGATCTATTGGAAAATTATCATAAGATAGGTATACTTGAAACCATATCATTTGTATTTGAGAGGAATACTTGAAACTATATTATCGTGCAAACAATTAGAGGAATGGTAAAGTAAAAAAAGTTGGCGACCATAGTCGAGGGTGATCCAAAGGCTTCCTTTTCAATAGCTACTACATTGAGGTATAGGGGAGGGTGCAACTCCTTTTCCTGGATTGCTCCACTTTACTCTTGATCCTTACCTTATAGTGCTGACTGCTATGCAAGGTTGCATCAAGTACCATTTTTTGAATCTTTGGTATGACTCAACCTGGGACTGAATCCTGGTGTCACAGGCCATTGGTGAACACTCTACTCACTAGGCCAATTATAAAAAATTAAGTTGGCAAACATAGTCGAGGGTGATTTGAAGGTTCTTTTTTCAATAGCTATTACACCGAGTTGTAGGGGAGGACACTACTCCATTCCCTGGATTGCTCCACTTAACCCTTGATCCTTACCTTATAGTACTGAGTGTTAAGCAAGGTGGCATCAAGTACCATTTTTTGAGTCTTTGGTATGACTTGACTTGGAATTGAACCCTGGTCTCCCGGACCATTGGTGAATACTCTACTCATTTGGCCAATACTTGAAACAATTGTGAATTATTTTTATTAAGAATAGTTACTTGAAACCATTTAATTGTCTTGTCTTTGGCATTAAATAACTCAGGAAGGGTTGACATGTCATAAAACAAACAACCAACCAACCAACCAACCAACCAACCATCACCTACAACTTTGGACTTTGCTTTTTGCTTTGTTGTCCTTTAGTAATAGTTTTTTGTTACATCCTTACATTTGTCATTTTGTAAGAATTTGCTTATGTTTAAGTTAATTTTGATCATTTGTTTAAAAAATGTGTTTATCTTTTTGTTTTCTTTATAGATCAAGCATCATTTTATTTCCAAAAGTCAGCCAGGCTCTATATTATGCTGACCAAGACCGTTCCATTAAATTGGATACAAAACTTCTGTCCATTCAGAGCTTGGTCCACCCTGAATCTTCTTCACCCTCCAGAAAAAAGGAATATACATCTCCATCAAACTCCCAAGAGAGAGATAAAAACCATGATCACGACAAAGAACGTAATTGTGATCGGCCAAGTCAGAATAGCTGCTGTAGTGACCATTCCAGATCTTCTCCTAGCCAAGCGAGTAACCAAAGATCATTGAGCCCTTCATATCATCAGAAATGTATCCACTCCAGTCAAGGTGAGGACTACTTTTTTTATATCAAGTGATAGGAAGTTTTAATTGAAATTAGGTTTAAGTGATAAGTTTTTGGAAATTTGTCAAAGTTTACTTCTTCATGGGGTCAGGGCAAACATTGTTTAAAATAAATGTTTTAAGATTTGAATGTTGTCTTCGTTGGTCAAAGCATCAAAATATTTAAGAAAAAAAAAATGCTAAAAATAACTTTGTCCCTATAATTACCACCATTGGCTGTGCATTTTTGCCTGCAATGAAGAAGTCTGCATACAGCTCTTGTGAAAATTTGCAACATCATTGTTAGAAACATCTCATCCATATATTTTGTATTTTACTTGGCCAGTTCAGATGCTTAACTTTGTACTGTGATATTCTGGGGAGCCAGTTGCTTCCATTTGCCTTCTCTATGGTTTGGAATTGACTTTTCATTGACTATCAAAGCTGAAGAACCCATTTTACTCTGTTTTACTTAGAATTAAAATATTAATTCAAAGTGAATGCAAAATAATTTTTGAATTTGAACTTGGCTTACTTAGTCTATTTTAAATGTCAATAATGAATACACATCACTTACTCCTTCCTCCCAGTCACTTAGTGATTTTCACTTGCAACACATTGCTCTTCCTTAGTTTTTGTGACATGTCAGTGTCAGACTATTCCCACTTTAGGTGCGATGTGGAGATGCTACTCCATTGTTGGAATCTCCTGTATGAACAGAATGCGGCTGAGGTACATGGTACATTGTAGTGGTGGTGGTCCCAAGGAAGGAAAGGGTCAACCCATTTTTTCAAAAACCCAGTCACATTTATTTTGATGTTATTTTTCTATAGTTTGGTTTCACATTAAGAAATATGTGCTGTTATTTTTTAGTTCATAGAGGAAAAAGTAATTTTTTTATTCATAAGATATTCCACTTAAAGCATTAATTAATTGCTTGTTTCCCTTCATGTGTTAAACTCAACTAAGCAATTTTTAAATACTTTGTGATTGCTCATAGCCAGTCAGTGAGTGCCTATATGATTTCCAGTTGTTTTTCCTGGCTTGACTCCTTATGGATCAGACTCATGACCTGTCTCTGTCAATCACTCCTACACTAATGTCTGAATGCATTCAACATACCATGGTGTTTTGAAGCTATTACATGACACTGGCACAAATACTGTACTACAAAAGCTAGGCAGTTAGTCTCATGTATATCTTACTGAAATCAGTTTTTAAAAAAGTTTTGTGATAGATATTTTGATTTATAACATTCTCTATACTCATGTATATTTTAAAGCTATTCTTAACTTTACTATTGCAGAGGGTATAAGAGATGCTCTGAAAGTAATGCTTCCTATTTATATTCATGGAAATTACAACAGATATAAGGAGTAGAAGAGGCAATCATAATAGTGAAATTCTCTTGCCTGAAAATTCAAAATTTCAAGAATAAAAAAAGAAAGATGCTTTACTAACTGAATGGTGCTTTTTAAAACTTAATATTCTTTACATTTGTGCCAGTTAATTCTATTAGACATTGTCAATAGAATATTTATTTGTGCTAATTAAATTGGTTCAAAAAATATTTTTAGAATATTACATTTTTTCCTATAAATTTGTCACTAAAATCTTCATTTACGTAATAATGTTGCTTAATGTTTTGGCTTTATTCTCTGAATATTAAAAAATGGAACTCATATAAAATGTTCTGGTTTTAATTGATTTCCATATTGACTAGCCCATCAAGGATTGATATCCCATTAAAAACATAATTCACTCATCCAATTTATTTGGTCTTACAGCAGAGTAATGAGAAAATCTGTTATGACATGAACTATTTTTGAAATTCAAATATATTTGTGGTAATTTTCACTGGTAATAAATAGGTAGTCTACACTTTTCCATCTCTCTCTCTCTCTCTTGCTTATTCTTCCTCAATATAATTTGCTATACTTTACTCTTACCTTTTCTCTTTGTATCAGTTTTTGTTCTTTCTTATTCTTTTCAACTTATTCTCTGTTTGGCTGATTTGAAAGTATTTCAGGTTAGTGCTACTGTGACATAATAAGCTCTTCTGCCTCTTGGTGCACATATGTTGGTGCAATAATGCATAAAAAAATGGGTTTTCTTTTCCAGAAGTCAGGGCCCTATGTATTCAAGGGAGCAGTCAAGAGTTAACCAGAGCAGTGGTGGTTGGGTTGGCTGGGACCCCTGTAACACTATGTAGGTGGCCAGCCAAGCAGACGATTCCTTTGTCTGTTTTGGCGCGAAACCAGACAAAGGGTTTTGGAATTGAAATCTCGGCGTGGCCGGGAGTGGTAATGGGACACGAGAAGAGAGTTGGTTGAACAAAGGAGCTCGAGCAGTTGGCGACGGGACACGGACAGAGGTGGTCGACAGTGGACACCCGAGCAGAGAGGCGAGTCAGCATGAGAGAGGGCCAGGACAGTTCCTTTTTTTCTTTGTGGAGCTGACCTTTGGCATATACAATTTTCACTAAGACTTGCAGCTGACTATTTAAAAAAAAACATCTATTGGGATGTAGCAAGTGAAACTGGGTGAGCTGCAGATGATACTGTGATATTGCCATTGTCTTTAATTATCAGACAGGCAGAAATCTCGATGTAAATAATTCCATCATTTATGATGAGAAAGGTTCTTGATTGAGTTGTTGTTGTATTATTATTAATAATAAGACTTTTAAAAATTTTATTCTTATAGGCAAGGAGAGAAAAGTATTGGTACAAAATCTTCCAATCGCTGTGAACAGGTCTACTGTATTTTCCTTAATTCCTAATGCAAAGGATATCAGCATTGGCATTGATGAACCAAAGGCTTCTGCGTAAGTATCATAATTACAGCTTTTATTAAAAAAATAAATACTTTAAGGGGAAAAAAAAGCTACATACGGTGTACCCATTAGGATAGGTTGTGTGTCTACTTATTTGTTTCCATCATGAAAGTGTAAATTTTAAGTAATTTATATCTTTTTACTTTTAGTTATTTATTTGGAATCTGAGAAAGAAAAAAACATCTTTTTTGAAATTTTAAGAAATCAAGAATGTCTATTTAGTGATCTCTTGACAATGTATAAAATAACAGATTAAACTAGGGTCTCTGCGTAGGTGGGCAACCAGTCTATAAGAATTTTAAATCTGAATTTAAAACCAGAAGCTGGAGTTTGTAAGACAGTCTGATAGTCTTCTTCAACCATGTTCTGGCAAATTCTTTGATGACACTGGTGCCAATCTCTATCAATTCTTATTCTTCACTTGGTCAAATTTGAAGGCTTGGGAGGAAAGACTTGCTGCATGGGCAACTGCTTGTCATCCAAGCAACCTTACCCAAGTCTGCATCCAGCTTCAAGGTCTTGTAAGTGTAACCATTGTTATAAATCCTTATTTGTAAAGATAATAACTTTGAAGTTTTGGAATATTTTAGAAATTATATAAACCAGATTTTATGTAAAATGTTGATTAATTATATGAATTTTATTTATTTAAGTTGAAAAGGTTTGCAGATGTTATATTGTGATTGAATCGTGACCAGTTCTTGTCTATTATCCCTCTGCCAGTGTCCTCACATGTCCTTGGGCAATAAGTGTATGGGTGATTGAGGCCCTTACATTACAAAAATTATTAGTATTCGATAAGAATAATTGAAACCATATAACTGTGTTCAAATTATTTGGATCAAATTTCAGTATTAAATAACCCATTGATATTTCATTAAACAAATAAACCAGAACAAACTAAAGAAATGGTGTTAGAGTGCTCTTGTAGTTTCTGTGGAAATAAATAAGAGACATTACTTTTGGAGCAACTCTGTTGCAAAGTATGGCATGCTAGCTGACAAAAATGTATGGCCAATAGTGTTGACTGCATTTTAAGATTGTATTTGCAGCTGAAAACCCACTCTATCATAGTTTCTGTGGAAATAAATAGGAGGCATTACTTTCAGAGCAGTTTTTATATAATAACAAGATTTGACAGTGTTAGAGTATCTAGTGAAGTGATATTAAACCATTGTTAGTCTTGCAATCTTTTTTGTCTGTTATTCCTTGACAGCCTGGAGCAGCTGTTGTGCTCAATCTGTTTCCTGTTTAACTTACTTCTTATTTTATTGTCAAATTGTTACATGAATTGAAAACTGATCTTTATTACTTGTACTTGGCCATTTTGACTTCAAGCTGACATTTTTAATCAATGTCACTGATTATAGGCTTTACTTTCAAGATGCCTAACTTTTCATTGTAAAGTTCACTTGTTAAATACTACTTCTTTTGACTTGTAAATATTTCACATCACTTTATTTTAGTCTTATTTATTGTACATTGCCTTGGCCACTATTAATGCCACAACTTCTTTGCTATCTTATATTAACATTCTGTCTATTTAGAGAAATAAATATTTTCTTTCTTTTAAAGATGCAAATTTTCTGTAGTAAAATAAAAATCATTTATGTCTTCATTTTCTAGGAGTAGCATAGAACTAAGATACCTCTTCCTTTTTTGACGATATTTTTGTAAATTTGAGGTTGTGATTAATAATAGCTTTACACACATGCAACCAGCTTAGTTTTTAAAAGGATTCAACGAATTTGATATTAAGATCTAGAGAAATCTCATTTTAATTTTAAGGCACAGACGAGTCATATGACTAAATCTTTTTTTTTTCTGGCCCTGTATGACATGCTTTGTGCAAAATAAAAAATGTAAGAACAAATTTACTGTGTAGTGAAGAAGTAGATTCTTTTAGTCATTTAATTGGTCTGTATATAAAAACCTCTTCTTGGTACACTGTAAGATTTATATAGTGTCAATGTAATTGAGTAAATGCAATGGTATGACAAAAGTAAATTGTTGATTTTTGGATAGTCTAGTTAACTAGCATGAGTTACTGTATTCTTCCATGTATACTGTAGATTCATGTATAAGTCCAGTCACCTGGGGCTGTAGAATATATTGACTGCACTTCTGCAGAAAAGTAAGACTCTCCCAACAAGTATGACATTAAATAATCTGATGGTGAGGCTCCAGTTTCAAAGCTTTGCTATTACTCCCTGGTCCAATCTGCCCTGGAGTGGTAGTACCCATTAGGCCCCTTCTATGGGTCCAATAGAACTGTTTAATCATTTATTATACTGGAAACTATTGAACTGTATGCAACCAAATGGTCAATATTGAATTATTAGTTTTAGATAGCAATTGTTAAAACATTTTATTTGAGTGCATATAGAACTTTTAGTGTTAGTAATACTTGAAACTATTTAACTGTGTGCAAACAAATGAGCTCTGGCTTGTTTAAAAATGTTTCTTATAAAGTTATTCATTTACAAATCATAGAACAGGATTTGGTATTAAATACCCTATATGGGTTGATATGCCATAAAATACAACTAACTAACCATTTAATTGCGGTAAATAGAATTATTAGTGTTAGGTAGCAATACTTGGATCCATTGGTGTGCAAACAAATGAGCTTTGGCTTGTTTAAAAATAATGTTACCTACAAACTATTCACTTAAGTTATATATATATATATATATATATATATATATATATAAAATTGGCATTGAATTACTATCAGTGGTTGATATGCCATTAAATCAAATAACCTAATTTTCAAAGAGATCTATTTAAACCATAGATTCTACTCTAACAGGTAATATCATAGTAGGCTAAAGTGGACCTGAGAGAAATATCAATGAAAGGTGGTCCACATTTTCAGAACTCCAAAATTGGAGTCTTACTACTAGATGCAGTTTAGTGTCATACCTTGGACACATAGTGGAGTTAAAAATCTATTTGAACATGTATTCAGTAGTATATAAAGTCTTATTCAGACATGCTTGGCATCAGATCTGTGTGATAGCATTGAGTAATAAAATTTATTAGTTATGAATACTATATATGTGTTAGATATAAAGCAGAAACAGATTTGTCAAGAAATCATTCAATATTATCAAGAGTTGGGGAATATTTCCCTCATAAATATTGCTACTGGTTATGATTCTTTTGAAATAAAAGGCACTCTATGGAATACCTGTACTAAAATTCTCTGAAATTAAAAACAGTTCTATCAGTACAAAAAATCATGCTGAAAATTTTGGGAATGCAAAGTGAGTCATTGAATATTTGCCAAAGGGAATGATGAATTCTGTCAGGTATTGTGAAATCTTAAATGATATACATCCACAGACTAAACTCTGAGAGAAATTTTTTTTTTCTTTTTTTTTTTTCATTAAGAAACGGTGCAAGTTGTAAAAAGAAAAATTCATACTTTTTGTACAGCAGTGAATTGGCACCATTAGATTTCTGGTTGTTCTCAAAATTGAAACTGGTGTAGGAAAGTCTGTGTTTTTCATCAGATACTGAAGTTGAAATAGTAGTGCACAATTGGATCCAATATCTTGATGACAATAATGGAATTGCTTGATCACTCTGTCCTGTAATGAGGATGGAAAAATGATACACTCAGCAAAAAGAAGACATTCATCAACTTCTGACAATGAAGCTTGACACTGAAATAATGGTTGAATTCTTTTGTCTGTGTATACTTTTGGCTATTTTGTACAATGAAAACACCTCACTTTTTTTGCACTGGATTGGAAGCTGTGGCTTTATGGATCATTATAGAAGTGACTGGTAATATTCTTACAGTGGATGCAAATACTAAAATGATTTCTGGCTCCAGAGATACTCCTGCAATGACAGAGTCCTCTGGTACTTCATGGGCCTAGAAAGTGTATCAGTATGACCAATTGTATCAGTTCTGTTTTACTTTATAGTAAAATTATAGTCCAGTAGTCTATCTTTGCAGACAGTTTACTGTATACATGGGAATGCATTTTTTGGGATCCAAAAATAATGAGAAGAGGCTTGTGGTCTCTGATTAGAGTAAAATGGCACCCATACAGCATTTTATGGAACCTTTTAATTACAAAGACTATAGCTAAAACTTGCTTTTCAATGTGGCTATTGTTGTGTTCTGCAGGTGTCAGTGATCTAGATGCATGAGCTATTGCCTTTTGGCTACCATCAGGTAAAACATGAGAAATGACACCTTCAACACCACAATTAGAAGCATTTGAGACTATGACAATTATCATGGATGGGTAGTAGTGTGTCAGCAAAACATTTGAAGAAAGTAAGGACTTTACCTTTTTGAAGGTTGACTAACATGCATCAGACCAGTCCCATGAAAAGTGAATGAATTTGATGAAAAAACACTAGTGGTTAACCAAGCCAAGGAAAGAACGTAATGTTATTAGATTTGTTGCTGCTGGCATATTTGTTATTGTCAAGGTATTTTCTGGGTCTGGTTGTCTACGATTTTTGTCAAATATAAACTAAGGTATTTGATTTTGTCTTGGAAAAATTCACACTTTTCAACTTTAACATGGAATCCATATTGTTGGATTTAGCTGAAAATTATTTTCTGCTACAAAAGTTCATTTTGGGATGCTGCTGCAGTGATGATGTCATCAGTAAATGCTGCAACTTCTGCCAATCTTGTCAGCATGGCATCCATTGTATGCTGGAATATGGCTAGTGCTTGTTTGACTCCAAAGCTAAAATGGTTAAATCTGATCAAACCTATGTGGGTGTTGATAGTAAGGAGCTCTTTAGAATCCTTTTCAACTTCCAGTTGGAGAAAAGTATTGGGAAAATCAATTTTTGTGAAGAAAATTCCACTATTTAATTCGGTGAAAATATTCTCTGGAACTGGCAATGGATGCTTATGTACATCCAAAGAATTATTCACACTAGTTGAGTAGTCAGCACATATCCGGATTTTTCCATTTGCTTTTTTTACAACTACAATAGGATTTGCCCATTGAGAGTAATTTGTTGGCTCTTTACACCTTTCTGAAGGTGTTGAAGTTCCTCTTCAAACATAGCAATTGCAGCATAAGGCACTGGTCTTTTTGGTGTAAAAATTGCTTTAGAGTCCTCTTAATTTCAAGATTGCCTTAGTTTTTGTAGAGTCACCAAGACCTCTTGAAAAAATGTTACCAAACTTATTTTTAAGTTTGTCGATAAAATGTTTTTCAATATCCAAAACAGATGTAAGGTTATGTGTGTTGAGCACAGACTTGAGAGGAACTTTAAAAAAATTAAGCTGTTCAATCTAGTTAAAACCAATTAAATAAAATTCAGAATTTTCTGTAAGTTAGCATACACAAAAATATGTGGTAGCTTGAAAAGTAAAATATACTCACTAGTTAGATTAATTTTTTTCCCCAGAGGCACTTCTCGCCATGTGATCTGTTGCAGACAAATATGGCTTTCCAAGTAATTTCCAAGATGACTTAGTTATTTATGTTATATCTGATGCTGTGTCAAACTCGAAATGAACTGGTTTAAACAGCAATATATTTTCTGTTCTTTGAATGTAATGAACTAAGAGTTTATGTTGGCTTTCTGTTTAGTTTTTTAAACAAATTGGGCTTTCAGCATTTCTTTTTTAAATTTGAGTTACAAAAATTTTCTTTATGTCCAATCTGGTGGCAAACATTGTATTTAGGTTTCTTAAATGGGCAAAAACATATATAATGCCAGTGGCCACAAAACCAACAAGTTGATGGAGGCTTCTTTGCTTTTTTGCTTTGAGTTTTCAGGTTAATGATGGGGTGTTTGATTTTTTTATTAACATGGTATCTCTGTTAATGCTTAAAAGATTGTTGCATTCAACTTTTAGAGCTTGAATTGTAATGTCTTTATTGTGTTCCAATTTGGAAAGTAGTCTGGTCTGAATATCTCTGTGTGATTCAGACTTCAGTCCTGCAATAAAAATCAAGCAATTAAACTGCTCTTCTGTGAGGGAATTTAGTTTAGATTTTTCACATTTCTGATTCATGATAGCAGTAAACGTCACATAATTGTCTTTGTCATTTTTTTCTAATTTAAGATAAATTTGATATTAAACAGTGACTGTTTTTTTAACCAAATATTTCTTTTAGCAGTTCTACTGTTTCTGTAAATGCGAATCTGTTGGTTGCTTTGGTAGGATGTGGTTTGTATAACAGTCGTGTTCTTGATGCCTTGTTTCTGAATTAGTTGACGGAATTTCCAATATTTGTCTTTATGTGAAAGATCGTTTTGGAAAATGACTGTCTTTTATACCATGAAGCAAAAGTGTCATAGTGGAATTCCATTTTGTTGTTTGCGATATTATCCACAGAATTTATATTCAAATTCTTTTCTTCTTGTAAAATTTCCTGTTAGTGATTGAACTGTTGAGTCATCATTGTCAACAGCCGTCATAGTGACTTTTGGAACTATTCTTGTTGATTCCATATCTCTTTCAGAATGTCTGGTGATATTGCCATTTTTGTGAGTTTTTTGTTTATATTCTTAGTTGCTGAAAATTAGTTATCACCCATAATTTTAGGAACAACGAAATATAAAAGAAAGCAGTTAAATATATTTTTATCACAACAATATTTGTTTTGATTTCTCACTGACCAGGATACAGCAGGATTAGGTTGGATAAGCAATTTAATGTCTACAAATGGTATGTTGTCTTGCAGTTTTTTCTTGAAGAGTCAATCATTTGTTTGGTGAGAGGATTCCCCCCCTAACAGAGACCTTATTTATCAAATAACTCTTGCAGAATGAATTATTTTGAGGTTTTGACAGCAATGAGCAAACAAAAAGACAGATTCAATTCACTAGTTATGCATGTATCTTTTCAGATTTTGTGTGGTTGAATTTTTCAAAAAAAAAGAAGCTGAAGTATTCCTTAAACAAAGTCATCATATCCAGCTTGATCGCCATGTGCTGATAGCAGAACCCTATAACATTGATAAAGGTATGTTTTCTGCCATCAGTTGAATCATTCTTTAATAATTTTGTACTGGTTCCTTTTTTTTAATCCTTAGCATTTTGGCTTTCTACTCTCATGAAATTCAGAAAATCATCTAAAACAAAACATCTTCCAACTTGGGTCAAATTCAAAGTCATGTTTGTGTTGTATACTGCAGCTGTGTCTTGACGAACAATGAGGAACACGTGTATACAAAAATATATTCTTATATTTTTATTCTGTGACGTCAGCACTTGTGTGGAACAGAAGTGCAATCAGAGACAGAGAGAGTTCACACATAAAGAGGAGCTGTCGAGAGTTTGAATAGCAGTGGGAACTGCTCCAGCCCAAAATTCTTGAACTTACATAGTCTTCAAACTCCCACATGACCCACATGCAATTCTTCTTTCCATTGGCTATTGTTATGCCCACGCCTCAATTCCTTGTCTTCCATTGGCCACAGTTCACGCCCATGCATTGTCTGTTTTTCATTGGCTATTGTTTTATGCCCACTTACTGCGTGTTTTCCAATAACCGCTCTATTGACTTCCTCCACGGCCGGATGTATATATCAAAACAGCCAGTGTGTTCAACCACATGCAGGTCAAGGTGATATTCCAGTACTTACTTTGTTGATTTTATCAATGGCCAGATGCATCTATCACAACATCTGGTGGCTCACAACACCTACTGGTCATGGTGATATTCTGGTACTCACTTCGTTGATTCTATCAACGGCTGGATATGTCTGTCAATAACATCCTCTGGTTTAACACATCTGCAGATCATGGTGATATATTACATTTGTTTATAATTGATTTATCATTAAAAATGCCCGTGAATGTTTGCTTATCGTAAAACTTTTATTATTTATATATTTTACATTACCTCTTATGGTATTGAGTAAAATGGTATTGCTCATAATTATGTACTGTTAACAATATTTTTTATAAAAAGCTGATTTTCTTCTAAACCCATAATACTGATATTTTATTATTACTTTTGGAACATGATACATTTGTGAGGTAAATAGAACTGTTCAATCACTCTGGATTATTATAAGTTATTTGAAACCATACAGCTAGGTGCAAATTGTTTGTATTAGATAGAAATACTTGGTCAATAGAATTACTAATGTTAAATAACAATACTTGAAACCATTTCAGTGTGCTAGAATAAATGGTTGATATTAAATAGAATTATTAATGTTAGATAGCAGTTAACTGTGTGCAAATAAATGAGCTCTTGCTCATATAAAAATAATGGTACCTACCAACTATTCACTTACAAATCATATATATATATATATATAGGATTTGGCATTAAATGACTCACAAGGATTGATATGCTATGAAACACCACCAAACCCTAAAATCATTTGTATGTTTTCAAAAATTTTGTACATGTTCTACATTGAAAAATAGGAAAAGGTTATTTATTTATTTATACAACCACAACCTTGAAATAGTCTCAGAGGTGACAGCTTGCTCAGGTAAGTTTGTTATT